>SFCI01000323.1:4337-25131 GCA_004681135.1 Hericium alpestre | reverse complement strand
GGAGACGCTGAGCCTGCCCTGCTGGATGAGGGGAGACGCGACCGTGACGCCCACTGTATCGCTGTCCTGTGCGCAGAACGTCTGCACGGTGATGCGCTGCCCGTTGAGCAAGAACGAGCTCGTCAGGTTGCCCGTCCACAGGTCCAGGCGCTGCTCCAGATCACTCAGCGCACTCTCCGGCACGTCCTCGGACGTGCCATTTCCAGACAGCAGCGCCAGGCCAATGCGTCCCAGGTTCACTCTGTTGGGGTTCGCAGTCAACCACTGCTCAACCAGAGGATCGCCCCCGAAGTCGTATTCCACCGGCCGCCCGTGGTTGTCCCAGCTCACGCCCCGGTAGTCCGCGACGTCCTGCCACGTCCGGTTCGCGGGCAGCGAGTCGTTCTTCCAGCCCCAGGACGACATGGTCGCGAAGGGCAGGATGGTCTGCAGGCCGGTAGGGTCGGCGCCGAAGGCGAAGTTCCCGTTCCCGACCTGCATGGGCGTGGAGAGGTCTGAGAAGTTCCCGGTGCGCGAGGGGTTGTACCGCGAGACGAGGGCGCGGCGGTCGATTTTGGTGGTCGAGGCGTTTGGGAGGAGGGCGCTGAGGAGGATGAGTGCGCCTAAGAGGCTGGGAAGCCGCACGGCGGCCATGGCTGCGAGCACGTCGAGAGACGGTCGCTATTGCCTGTGCTATCTATACATATATTGTACCATTAGGAAGATGTACGGCAAGGAGCATCAGCAAACATGCAGCTGACCGTGGACGGTCCGTTACGCGTTTACGCGCCTCTCCTGCCGTATCATGCGAACGACTGGGGAGAGCTCACCTGACCGTGTCGTGCATGGCTATTAACACAGGGGGTTCGCGAGTACCTGGTCAACTGGACATTGGGGACCGGGCTTCCCACCAGTCACAGTGAGACTACGCACTCCCCGAGACCACCGTCGACAAAAATGGACTCGGTATGCAAGCAGACATGCATAGGTATGGTGAATGAGAGAGTTGACTGTGCGAGTTCCGGCCTGTTAGGGTGGCATCCGCGATTCTCCTGTCCAAAGGTCTAGCTGTTACACCCAGAACAGATGAGGGCTAGCTCCGAGCACGGTGGGGCAAGTGGTGGGGCGGGCATCCTCGCCTTCACTGGACCCAACGAAATTTGGCAGCCTGGACGCCCCAAAATTGAAAATATCTGAAGCAGAGATAAATTTCAAGCCAAGCGATCTAGCAGAAAAACAGTTCGAAGACAGGATGCACGCTCAGGCTCGTTCTCAGCAAAGTCGGCAAGCTCGGCACTGTTACTTATCTTACTCCGAGCTTTCCTCGAGCCGCCGGCAGCTGGCAAACAAATTGTGGACACACGCATCTCAGATCTCAGATCTATCACACTTCCTTCCGAGCCGGGTGGGAGGCGGGTGGGTCACTCAACTCAATTGAACGCCAGTTCACGGGCAACTGGAACACTGGGTTACAGTCTGGATGGTCGAAAATTTCTGTGCTCGACAAACATCGAGGCCTCAATTGGGCCTCAATCTCGGCGAAACCTCGATATCGAGAAACGGCACGGGTCCGACGTGGGTTTCTGGTATTTCAGTCACACTGTCGACAGTTACCGTGCGCAGCATTTCCTCTTTCTCCTTGACCAACCCGCAAGCTTATGTCCTAGAACTCGACATCGACAGGTTCCCTTAGGCTCTTCGCACGGGTCCAGAACCGGATGGACTCGTTACAACGGACTGAAGGCCGCTGAGTTGTTCAGCAAAACTTCGGCAAGCTTGTCTCAGGCAGTTATATGCTCGCGTGCGTAGCAATAACCAACCCAACTCAATTGAGCTTATTCTATAGGCGGAAGGAAGGTATTGACGGCCGTCGATCCGCTGCGGTGGGTCACTGGTGGGTCGGAATTTTCTTTCTTTCTAGTCGCGTGCTTTGCTTCCGGGCGTAGGGTGGCTTCAGGGTCGGCACCGTTCGCAGTACCACTACTCCGAGCTGCGATCGCCCTGTGCGGCCATCGGGTGGTGGGCCCGTGGTGGATGAGCTCTTGGGGTATAACCTTGCAGTACCTCGCGTCTCGTCTTCCCGCCACGGACATGCATGTGTACCGCTAAGCATCTCCGCGCGGAAAATGGCGTCGTCTCCTCCCAGTATCCCAGACCTTGAAGGCAAGACATGGAACAGCACTTTTGGTGCCTTACTCGTAGGAGGTCTCTTGAGTTCGGCGTCAGTATCATTTTTTATGGCTAAGTGCTTCGTTGGCTGATATTCTTGCTTGGATGAAGGCTGTATGGCGTCACTTGCGCACAAACGTACGTGTACTATGGTCGGTACCAAAATGACCGCTGGTCTCTCAAACTTTTGGTGAGCGTTCGACTGCCGTACTGTGTAATATATCTTAATCTTTTGCTGCACTAAGGTCTGCGTGCTCTGGTGAGGGCTATTTAAATGCATCGCCAGTCTCTCCTGACAAGAACGACTGATAGGTGCTTGGACACGTTCGACTTCATTCTCAACTGCAATCTACTCTACCTATTCTTGGTCACAAATTACATGAATCCTCTAATCCTTATAAAGAGACCTCCATGGTGCGTCATTTTCTGATCGTGATTTCACCGTAAGTACAATTCGGCTCGCACTCCAGGTCCCTGGTGGTTCGTGTTTTCACCTATCGTTCATGTGCTCCTCATGGCTTATCTTTCATTTCAGCTACACGTCGCGGTGACGGTGAGCAACTTTCTCCCATCAAAAAAGGGAGTCCAATCCTAACGTGCTTCTTCTAAGGTGGTGACCACATTTATAATCCGGAGGTGAGTAGCAACATATCCCAGACCAGCTTCAACCGTCTAATCACGCATTGTTTTCAGCGTCTTTGCCCTCCGGATATGGAGATGTGCGTTCCCTGCCTCCGTTTGTTTGGAGTCGCCCTTCTGAATCCAAGCATCTAGTCAGCGGAAGAAATGTTCTCCTGGCCGGGCTAGTGGTGCGTCCAGGTTATTTCTCTATCGTAGAACGCTCGTCATCCTCATGCAGATGGTCTCTTCGCTTGCCGATCTGGGTAAGATTTCTCCTCGCCCCTGGCTGATATCGATACTCACATAGTGGCCGTGCGTTATATAGTAATCGGACTAGGTGTGTATCCCTGTCCACATCGTCTCATCCTTTACTAAGAAACGCGTTGATCTCAGTGATCACGGGCAAAGCGTAAGTGATCCTCCAACCGACGAAGTTTCCCTTGCTAAACTTTTTCGAAACCCAGCTTTCGCCTCGACTCCATGGTACAATTAAAGTCGCTCGCTGTGCGTGACCGTTTAAACACCATCCCTTTCTGTATGCTCAGGCAATGTACAGCCCTTATTCTATGCCAACTTTGCGACGTCCTTCTTCTCCGACTTGTTCACTGCGCTGGCCCTGTGCTTTTATCTCTACCGGTCGCACACGGGCTATCATACGTATGCATGCAGTATCCCCGTCTTCTGCGTTGCTGATTATGCGTTTTAGGTCGACTGACTCCGTTGTCACTACTTTGATGCTTTATGCGATCAACACAGGTATGATTTTCGAAGAACGTCTGTTCACGTTGAGGTGCTCATACATGGGAACCGACAGGCTTATTCACAGGGTGCGTGGATCCTATAAGTATTATATTCCAACATAGCCTGATTCCTCTATAGGATCGATGCATGCGTTCATGCTTACCGGCATCCTTCACGGCATTCTAATCTTGCTGCGTCTGTTTGAAGGATGTTGTCTTCTGGATTGCCGTGATCGAGCGGGTGCTGACAGCGTCACCGTTGAGGGGAAGGTGTGCGCTACTGACGGTGGAGGTGTGCGCTACTGACGGTGGCTCATGAGCACGTACCGGGCTCTGGTCATCACATCCAACTCTGGACACCGCGGGCTCCGTCGATGGGCGGACGACCTGCGAGACGTCGTTCTGATGCTGGTATCTTTGGCAAGACGTCGAGCAGAGGCCGTATGTTCCGCTTCGTAGCCGCGGGGGTTGGGCATGGACGTCTTTGATGATGAGGGGTCACGGTGGGGATTCTGCGGGCTACATTCTGCGCAGTGGAGATCGAAGATGCGGAGAAATGTCACTGGTGACGCGCAGCTTGGAAGCAGAGGTGACAGCGACGAGGTGCTGTTCCGTCCAGTCGTCACCATCGTTTCATTGCAAGAATCGAGAATTGACTTACAGGATGCGAAGTCGGGGTAGCCCGCTGGGTCGACGCGGTGGTTGTGCGTGAGAACTTGTCCTCTGAGATGAAATCATGGTAATGTCCGCCTGTTCTTCGATGTATGCTCGACTATTGAAGTATCGTCTTCGGCTTCCCTTTCAGTGCTTCCATCTGAGTGTACTTCATCTAGGACATGAATTCCGATGGGTAGATCCCGAAATTTGTATCGAGGACTACGGCGTGGGGAGCGCCGCGGGACTTGTTTTCTTCCAGAAGAGGCCGCGGTTCTTCTACGACGATACACTAAAGTGAAGCGTCTCCGTCCGCTTTCGAAGGGCTACGCACTCACGAAGCACGACAAGCGGTCCTATGAAACTCGGCGCCCACAAGAAACTATGAGATGCTTTGGAAATCAGATGCTCACCTATGCATAGACTATAGGGCCACATGCTTCGGTCACCGTCAGTATAAGAATGGTATCGAGTGCAAAAATGCAGGCAGGTAACGTTGAAGAGCAGAGGCTGAATCGACGACGGTTTCCAAGTCAGAGCTGCATACGTACCGGCCGGCAAGGGATCGGCATATTGCTATATTCGGGCCGTTCTGCTTGAGTCCGCCGGGGTCCTTTGCAACTTCGACTTGCTCACGACTCCCAATATTGGCCACACGTCCGCGCAATCCTTCTTCAGACACACGGCGGACGCAGCTGGATTACTTCTGATCAACTTCGCTCGCTGCACCGGAGGTCCCGGATAGCAAATCGACACCATCCTGATGACCTGTTTAGGCGAGTCAGAGTGCAAGGTATAGTAAGTCGCTATGTCCCGAGTCCTCGACGAATTATGTGTCATCAATATTCCATGGGAGACCAAATCATGCGCTCAAATTGATATGTTGATGTCATTTACGCTCTCTTTTAACTGTGTTTCACATCTATTATTTTCCAGGAAGCCCCGTTCTCGGTGATGTGTGATCGCATCTCTTGTATCCTTCTGTCTCAGCCTTGAGCATGTGCCCGATTTATCAACAGCAGGCCGACATTCGAAACGAATTAACTTATGATCTCCGTACGAGCCGAGACCAAGTGTACCTAGAGGCAAGGACTTGAATGAGCTGCGATGTCGTTGCCAGTTCCCACCTTTGTAAAGTGAGTGCACGCATCTCTTTTGTTGCGCAGGTCCGATTGTTCGTGGACCCTTGTTTTCTTTTCGTTCTCGTCACAGTGGACGAGAGTATACCGACTGGTGGACTCTGCTCAAAGCACGAAATTTTAGTAAAGATGCCACCTTTCATCTCAAATCTATAAAATGGCCCTGTAGGGCCTGATCCCGTAGCGAGATATCTCCTCCACTGTCACACCTCGTGAGTCCCTATCAGCCACTTGAGCATACTATCTCGGCGCATCTTCTCATTTCTTTGCAGTCAATTTGTCATGGGCAGATATGACCATCAAGATCTCGTTGCTCGAGTCCTATTTGGCGCCGTCCAGAAGCCGCTCCAGACGAGGGCAAACAATCTCTTCGTCTTGGCGTACCCGGGGTACCATAAGTACAGCAGACCGGTCTTGTGTCTCGGTAGTGTTGAGCTGCCTCCCTTGCGGCGCAACTCATCTCCATCTAGTGATGTCGTGCCTCGGGTTTCGGAATGTCAGCAAGCTCCTCGTCCTAGTCCGCCGGCAAGCCCTGTGCCGCATCACCATCTACAAGAGCCCGAACAGTACAACGCGTCAACTCCCCGTGATTTTTCGCCTGTATCGCCTACCTTGTCCAATCCCTCATTATGTTCATCGTCAAACGAACTCTCTGGCCCCGAGGACAACGATCCTAGCTCTAGCGACCCAGAACAGCCAACAGACTCCTGTTTCACCAAAGACGAACGGGGCAGATTCATCTGCAACCGATGCAAATCGCTGTTCCACCGTGCTTACATCGTGAAGCGACACTATGCACATGGTACATGCACACCCGGAAAGCCAGGTCCGTCGCTTCGCCATGCTACTTTGCTCTTGTTCGTAACTCACGGTGCTTTCAATCCAGCGACGGCCTTCTTCTGCCCGAATCCTAAATGCATCATGGTGTTTCACCGTGTATGGCACCGTGACAGGCATGTTGCGGATGGGACCCGTTGCTCAGCAAAGGGGAGGAAGAGGAAGACTAAAAGGCTGAATGCGGATAGCGTAGATAGGTTAGGCACGTCTTCGTCAGTGAATGTATAGACATAGATATCTGTCCTGTAGCTTCCTTTACATATTGTAGACTTTGTACGTTGTGTGTCTCAGAATAAGAAATGCGCGATCGGTCGTGCAACGTGGCTTGATCAGGGTAAGTCCTACTTCCGAAGGGAGAGCACACAGCATACCACGCGATTGACGTGCAGTGACTGCCGAGCTGGCAGGAGTTAGTCCACCCATAGCTTCCTCCATTCCAGTCGTAGCATTCGCATAAGCATTCATTGTACATATGTAGCTTTCGCGATCTTGCTTTCTTGCACGACATTCATGTACGATAGGCATTCCCTTGGATTATGCTGCGACCGCTCACATCTGACTGCATTCGATCTCTTGATGATTTGGCTTCCGCTATGTACAGTTGGACAGCTCAGTCTGCATCGACAGGGTTCCAGCTGATTGCTCCTGCCGCGCCCTGATCTAGGTCGTTCAGGGTTTTCATGTCGTCTGCGTCAAGCTCGAAGTTGTAGACGTCGGCATTGGACCTGATGCGCGCTGGGTTGGCCGTCTTCGGTAGAGGGATGAAGCTGCGCGTCCGTGGTTGCGTCAGAACATAATGGGACAGATAGAGGAGAGGGTATAGACTGACCCAGCCTGGAGTGACCATCGGATCAGAATCTGACCGGGGTCGCGTTGATGCTGCGTAAAGCAAATATAAGAATAATTATGTATGCAGCGGGGGCGCACGCACCTTCTCGGCGATGCGGACGATCACAGGATGGTCCATCTTGCCGCGTATGAGCGGGCAGTACGCCTCGACCACAACGTTGTTCTTGCGGCACCACTCCACGATAGGCTTCTGCTGGCAGAAGGGGTGGATCTGCAGAATACGCATATGAGAACCCGACTTAGGCCGACAGATGGCGCCTCTAGTTAACTTACCTCGATCTGGTTTACGGTGGGTAATTCCAAGCCCGCCGCCTGGATCTCCTTAAAGTGGTGAATGCCACTGCAGTCCCGATGAATATAAAGAGGTCCAATAGAAGATACTGTACATACTAGTTAGAGACGCCGATGCTCTTAACTTTGCCGTCGTCTCTTAGTTTCAGCAAAGCGCGGTACGTTGCGAGACGCCTTTCCTTTCCCGATAGAGGATCGTGGATCAGAAAAAGGTCGATATAATCTATTGTTGAGAACGATAAATATGTATATGATCATGGGCGTACATCATAGCTACGTGGACTGACCGAAACCAAGGCGATTCAATGATTGCTGCACGCCTGCCGACGTGCTTTCGTATCCATGGTTTTGGTTCATGATCTTGCTAGCTAAGGGAAAAAAACGAAGGTTTAGCCAATCGCCAAAGGAGGGGGGATGAGAAATACGCACTAACGAAGATCTCGCTCCGCGGATAACCACTCGCCCGCACACCTTCACCGACCTCTTTTTCGTTGCCGTACGATTGTGCGACATCGATGTGCCTAACCGGCAGTTTAACCGGTGAGTATATCCTACCTAGCGACTTCAGCGAAAGCTTCGTACCTGTATCCCACCTTGATCGCATCGGCGACTGTTTCTACCCCATTGCGATTCAACCAAAGGCCATATCCGAGCAGAGGGATCTCGTAACCTATATGAAACCAACCTGTGAAACTAACGTGTTTCTGGAGATAGCAGTCCGAGGCTTACCAGAGGACAATTTGGCAGTCGAGTGAAGAGTCAACTGAGACATGATGCTATGGATCGTGTATCTGCGAACTCCTGCAAGTGCGTATGCCGAACGACGACGTGCAATTAGAGAAGTGAATCTGTGTAGCATAAATACCGGGTAGGACACGCACTGCGATATAAGTACACTCACTAGTTTCTCTCCGGAAGTCCTACTTCCACCGGTATCCACAGCGTGGGCATTCTAACAGTTCCAGCTGGAAGACCCACATGAGCCCACATGCCGAGCCGATGTTTCCGGGCCAATTTTTCTGACTATGGCAGCTGCTCCGTGAAAATCGGCGTCGACAGGTGAGCGTTACTTGCAAGATGGTCGCAAATCAGATACTCACTCCACTATGCACAGAAGCAGACCCATACACTTTGGTCAAAGCAGAAATAGTATTAGTCTGATTAGTAGATGCAGATGAACGATGTCCAGACTCGGACGGACTCGTGTAAATCCGATCGAAGAGTTGTTGTTTGGCCGCACCGGTCGCGGCCGGGGCGTACTGTATAATTCGTGATGGTAAGGCCTTGCGACGACGATCATGACGATGGCTAGCGCTGCAGATTGCAGGCTCACCGAACATTCCACATGTTGGCTTGTGCTGGGACCAACGAGCTATCGAGGCTTTCAAAAGTCTATCTTGCTTCCGAATCGCCAACTGAGATGAGTCCACCCGCTATGATTGAATTGACTCCCCGGCCAGGTTGGGGCACTGTTAGGCTAGCATAGCCCTCAACTGAATGGCGATGTGGGGCAAGGTCACAGTGCACTCTAAGTGTGCGTCATTCGATTCCTCTTGATAGTATTGACATCTTCATCTTTCACAGCGTATGTTTGATCGGCATTCCCTCCTCAACAATAACTTCGCACGTAATCTCGCTCGCAATTCAAAGATCGTACTGTAAGTCTCAATGCGAGCCCCAATCTAAGGCATACACGGGGGATTCGCAAGTGGTCTTCCGGCCGAGCAAGAACAAGGCTATCGTACCAACCATAGGATGGGGCGAGACGACCGTGGGCTCGGATTAAGTGTGTTTCTTCTTATTGATTTCTGTTCTTCATTTGCTGACAACATCGCAAGTCTCACATCCTCCAACAGCACTCTTTTCTAAATGGCCTACGGTTACACCCATGACCCGACATTCATCTCCCGGATTGTCTCACCACGCTGCGTAGCGACGCGACGACGGTCCCGCAATTTGTCAATCCCATCCTCAAAGCGTCATAAATTCTCATACGAACCATCATTCAAGGCTGATTACGCGGGCACCAGAGTGCCACCATAGTCAATGTGCTGAGACCGTGCGTCCAAATTTGTCTAACCCTCAAGCGTCATGCATCATGTCTCGGGCTTTCGCCGGTCGAGGGCTTGTGGAAGGCTAATCAACTATGGGATTCCCAATGGTTCGATGCAAGTCCGGCTCTTGTACTGTGCGCGAATCCTTCTGCATGGCATCTTGCCTATGCTCCCTGTGACTACTTAATTTGTCGTTCTCGTTGCAGATAGACTGGAAATGCAGTGGCCGGATCTGTGGTACGAACCAATGGCCGTGTTGTCAAAATATGACTATCAATGCCATCGTATCAATGCCGACGTCCCAAGCACGCGCGCTCAGCAAAGATAGCGTTCTCTAACTTAAAATATATAAAACATCGTCTCATCCCTGGCCAATCCCGTATCGAGACATATCCTGCACTGTCAGACCACCTAAGTTGCGTCTTTGCTGCCTGAAGATTGTTGCTAATTGTTTCTGTTTCAGTTCAATAACGACGCTACATTTTATCCCTTTGAAGTCGAAATCCTTGTCATGGACGCTCATACAAATCGCATTCGAGTCTCAGCTGATGCCATTAACGAGCCACATCAGACGGCTTTCGCGAACAACTTCCGTGTCCTGGAGCATGGGTAAAGAGGCGATGGCCCATCCTCCCATCCTAATAAATTGATAAATTGCGCCCTCTTCTTGAAACACCAGATCTGCCTTATCGTATTAATCTACCTCATTTGCCGGAGCTGGACCGTATGTCTCATCGCCACCCGCAACAACATGGACAACACTGCTTATCGACGCCAAATCCTCCTCTATCCATCTCATCTATCTTCTCTTCACCGTCTCACGAAGCCCTGGGACCATCTGCGCCTATTGCATCACGAAATCGAGGACCCACTGTGCTTCGCCCTTCGTCGCATGGCCCTGAGCAGTCTGCTTAAGGCTTGCACGAATTACTGGACTTGAATCGATGGCAACCTTCGTCTCGAGTCTGCGGCTGCAGTTCCACTGTATATTCAGAGTGCAGCGGGCCGATCATCTTCAAGTCATCTTGATCTAGCCTGGTTGGACACACGTCGTGAGAGTCATACTACTTGATACGCTTCGCCTTCGCTGATCTTATTAGGTCTGTTTTTCATAGCTGCAGAAGTTACGAAGCACGATCGAACGTGAGTACTTCTTGTCATATAAGTTGTCACCGGGCAGGCTTTCCCAAGGAGAACGTTTCTGTTTGCCAGAAATTTTCTTGGGTGTCTCTGATGCTCTCGGTACGTTGGTTTCATCGCTTTAGGTGGGACCGCGCTGACCCCAATCTTTGGTCGTTTTAGTCTGTACGAACATTATCCAAAAACACGGAGGAGAGGAGAGGTTCGACTTCTCCCTGACCAAATCCATCGCTTCTCGGAGTCTTTTACTTTTACGGCGCCGCAATACTAGGATTCATAAGCTTGGCATTTCTTGATGTCGGAAGTAAAGTTATCAGAAATTTTATCATTTTCCTTCTATAATATTTTTTTCAGTGTCCAAATACCTCTACCTCTGTCGCTCCCGCTGTGCTGTGCTGGTCTAAAGCTACCGGCGCTTTCCCCCCTTGGTGGAGACCGGCGGTCCAGCCTTCGAGATCCGCCTCCGTTGGACTGCTTCATCTGCTGCACGGTGCCATCTACGCTGGGACGTTGTGATATCACGAGGCGGCCTTCCATCATAGTTCGTATCCGTACGTACCTTTTGTTCGGTAGTGTTGCTTCGGCTTCGGCTTGAGTGCTGAGCCCCGGTCGCGGTTCCACCGAACAGATTCTAAGAACACGATAATTCGAAGCTTCGCAAAGGCGGTGCCTCTAAAGGCA
This sequence comes from Hericium alpestre, assembly GCA_004681135.1. Classification (NCBI taxonomy): domain Eukaryota; kingdom Fungi; phylum Basidiomycota; class Agaricomycetes; order Russulales; family Hericiaceae; genus Hericium; species Hericium alpestre. The sequence continues at coordinate 13,977 of SFCI01000323.1, read as the reverse complement.
TATGATTCAGGACAGCGTTATATGATGAGTTTCGTCCCGTGACAATGCCGTCAAACCCGGTACCCACAAGGCCACGTAGCGATACATCTTTTCTATGTTCCTTGTTGGGTCTCGGTCCGAAAGCTAGTGAGCTGCGGCTGACGTTCTTCGAGGAGGCAACTCAGCCCCGTGGATGATTATGCATCCGTCAATCATAGCGGTGCAAGTGGATCGACAGGACACCAATGGCCCCCGTTACAGGGATGGCCGTCTTCGGATTCCTTTCGCGTGGGTGCCTAGACATTGCGTGTCAACTTTCACTGTGGAGTATTGGAGCTACGGAGGTATTGCCTGGGAAATCTGACGTTGTCTGCAGATCTTACGCATGCCTGTCCGTGGGCAGTGACTCGCAGCCGGCCGAAATCTCAGATAGAGCGGCGGTCAAGTCGATCTTGCGCAAAGTAAGTCCATTCTCCTGACGTGAGTTTACATGTATGATGCTGATTAAACCGCAAGGACGAGAGTCCTCAGCGCTGCTATCCAAAGCCGTCAAAATGCGATCACGATCCCATAAATAGGCCAAAAAGCCACCGTCGCTGGACCTGGCCTGTGCTTCTGACCTATTCTCTCTCCGACATGGGGCTGTAGCCTATAAGGTTTCGCGCCATGTGATATTAGCATGAAGGAAGCCCGGGACAAAGCGGGAAAAACGGAACGGATAGGAATCCTACTACAACAATGGTTGTCAGCGCTATACATTCAATTGAAAGCCGTGACTCGCCTGGGAAGCTGTCAATTGTTTGGTCAATCCTTTGATCACGAAGCCCATGACGAATTTGATCTGACCCATATTCAGATACTAGGAAGCGGTACGTTCTCCAATTATGGATTCGTGCAACAAATACAGCGAGGCTACGCAGCTGTCAACACTGCTTCAGCATGATGGGGTCCTAGACATATAAAAGAGGGGCTTATCGGCACTCAAGAATGCATTATACACTACCATGAACACTTACAACATGAACGATCCTAATAAACAAGACCCTCTTACGGTTTGGAACAGCTTCCAACGCGACGCCAGACGTCAGTGGATGCCGCGACGGAAGATACTGGAGCAGGCGGCTGGGAAATCCGAGCTTGGCAGGTAGCATCTGTCAGCTGTACGACTTTGATGACGACAATCACTCACGATGATCCATAGCCCAAAGACACTCCAGGACATTGCAGCTTATGACGAATGTTGCAAAAGGATGTCCGAAGACTTATCGAGTCGTCTGGGCGAGGTTGGCCTGGACTTAGACGTTCTGAAGGCGTCGATGTCGACAGCCCAATTGGAAACCTATCGTTTGTACACGTCCCCCATTCACTCTTTTATCCGACGGAATGGACGCATCCCATGGATGGGCGTCACCGCCATTGAGAACTCCGACGATGAATTGGAGGTGCGTCTGTGGAGACACTAAGATGTGAGTTGGGGCTGATAGAGAATCCAGGCAGATAGTACGAGCAGCGAGGCAAGCCACGAAGGGCCCGGGGAGCAGGACGCCATTGCGAATTTCGACTATCCCATCCTGGCCGCTCCCAGCAGCGGATTTGTTCATGACGATGTGAGGAGCCCTTTCATTGATCCATGAGACAGTCTGACCCTGCGTTCCCTTGGAACAGGATCACGCCAAGGGTCTTCCTTGGTATCAGTACCAAGGCGGAATGTCTGAGCAGTCTGCCGCGATGCAACAGTCAGCAGCCCAGCACCTTGCGGTCCCAAGATCGCTAGCTGGACGATCTGCGGCTGGACCTAGTGGAATTTTCCCCCCGGTTCCTGGAGTGGCGGTGAGTAGTCTGGGCAGGTTCGAATGCGTGTTGCTGAATACATATACAGAATACGGCAAGCACCAATGTCCGCTGGTCTGAGTACTCGCTTGTTTCAGATGCGAATACGCGGGGAACATCTCCTCTCCCACCTGTCGGTGCTGAAGACAAGCGGGACATTGACTTTGAGCACTTATACGACAGCTATGGGGACTAGGCGTGCTCAATCTCGCTATCTCTCTCCTGTGAGTGCACGCCAATTCATCCAGGCCATATATGCGAATAACTCACTATGCTTCCAGGCCCGACGATGGCTATCGCACGGCCTTCTCGTTTCTCCTGTGATGTTGTACCAGTATAATATGTTCAGTGCCCTGCATGATCGTTGTTGTATAACTATAATCAGAGTCAGATCATGCCTATTGTATCTCCATGTGTGCGAAAGTGTTGTCTTGACCGAGCAGGTACCATTATCGGATCTGATCCACGCAGGTGCCATCAGCATATTACATTGTGCAAAATTAAAAGCGTCGTACTGCCGGGAGCACGGCGCCTGCCGTTGAGTGGCCTCGTGGAGTGGTCGTGGAGTTGTACCCGACCACTCGAAACGGATCATCGGGCCACGACCGCAGTGCCGGGCGCTGACCACTTTGTCTTCCTGTTCCGATGTTGTGGCGTATTTGAACCGGTAGGTCCAGCGCCGCGTTTGCTCCGAGATGGGCACCGCGATTAGAGACATCGCGGCAAGAGCGATCGTGCAGAGATACATCGATACATGTTGGCCACACGTGCGGAAGCGAAAGAGAAAGGAAGGTCGGTTTGAAGGTCCGAACAGAGGGCTCCGGACGATAAGTATCTCGCCAATCCCTTGATTCAGGCCACGCCTTGAACCTCATTCATCTACCATGCCCGACATGCACTCGATGCCGACAAACGATGAAATCCAGAGACTGCAGCGCGCCGACCGCATACGCGCACTCTGGAAGCAGGTGGAGGGGAGACTGAAGACCGAACGAGCCGAGCTCATTCGAGCGCAACAGATCGCGCAGGCATTGAAAACCGATGTTGACGGGGCGTAAGTCGTTTCTCGAGGCCACCTGTGAAGAACCTTGTCTGATTCAGAAATCGTGCTGCAGGAATAAAGTGAAGGCCACAAGAGACGCCATCGTCGCCCACATCTATTTCGCTCAATCGCGCTGGCAATCCATTTTGGCCATAGAGGGTCTCCGCGAGGCCGATTGGGAGAGCGACATGACGCGGACAGAGCGAGCTCAGCGAGACGCACTTGTCGCAATACCGAAGCCTGTCGGCGAGAAATCAGGTGAGTGACGCCTATGCCACAAGACGGGCGCTCTTACATTTATGTGTAAATTTAGGACGCCCGAAGGCTCAAGCGCAGGTACAAGCGCAGGCTCAGGCGAAAAGCAGACCCGCAACTCCGAAGGCCGCAGACAACCGCTGGCGACCCTCTACCCCGCAGAACGGAGTACAGGTAAGGCCCATCGTCCTGAAGAAGCGCACAATCGACTGATCTCCTGGAATAAGCCTAACTCACAGATGCGCATTCTCAAGGACCAGCGCCACACTAAAGTGATGGTAACCGCCAGCGCCCTTGGCGAAGACGAAACAGTTGTCGATGACCTCGACGACGGAAATCTCATGGAGTTGATTGAGCTTCCGTCACTTACGCCAATGCAGACGGAGTATCTTGAGAACGTAGGGTTCTTCGACGATATGAAGAAAAGGACAACTGCGATGAAGGAAGACTTCCGCAGACACATGCGGAGGAAGAAGAGGGCGTTAGAGGTGCAGGCGGCGAGGAGCGGCATAACTCACAGTGAGTATCAGTCCCGGTACCACCAGTTGGAACGAGAGGTCTTGGCCCCGTTGCACGAGCAAGTAAACCAAAAGATCCAAGAAATGTTCCGGAACTACATCGCCGAGCTCAACTACATCCAGAAGGCGCCGCCCATGACTTCCGCATCAATCGGGAAGAGGCCCAGTATCTTCACAAGATCGACTTCGCGGAAGAAGAGGAATGGATCCGCCTTATGGAGTACATGACCATGTTCAAGGAGGCCATGAGCGATAACCAGGCGTACTGGGACTACATGCACCGCCGAGATCTGACGAGGCCGCAGCTCTTGCATGCTTATCGCGAGCACCTGAAGCAGGTCGAGGAGCGATCGAGGAAGTGGGAGGAAGAGGCTGTGAAGAAAGCCATGGCGCAGATGAAAAAGACACTGGTCCAGTACGTGTTGGATCCAGACCTCGCCAACCGGAAAGCAGATGCGGCCGCTCAAAAGAAGACAGCCAACAGCTCTCCGCCATTCATGACGAGTCGCATTTGGTGTGTAATGTCGCCTCATCGGATTTGCTTCGGAACACTAATGATGCCGACAGAGCGTTCAGGCCGTTCAGGTTGGGTATCCGACGAAAGATGTCTGCACGAAAAAAGGGTCAATAAATAAATGATATGCTCTCTCCTCACATGTCTATGCAGTATGGCTAGTTGGGATAACTCTATGCGAAATATAATAATGTCGAATCCGAAGGTCAGAGTAACGAGTTCGAAGCGAGCGCATACATGCTTTGATTTAGAAACTCGAAATCCAAGAAAGACGACGTTTCTAGTCACGCCAGACTGCACGAAATGTCGGCAAGGACGTGTAATGGCTGCCAAATGTTGTCGCCAAGGTTCGAGGAGATCGTCGTCGTCGCTGTCCAAGTCAATGGAAGTTTTGTGATGAAAGATGGTCGGCAATTGCCGACACGCAGTCCTTGCACTGCGACCCGAGTGTACGGCTGCCTACAGCTTAAACTTGGCTCAAACATTACTTTGTTATATGCCATCCTGCTCGATATCGTATAATGCCGTGGTCTGTGACCATACTACAAGACAAAAGAGAGTTTTCGCAGCCTCTGACTCGACCTCAGCCAGTCGAACCCTACGCTCCAGTAGTCGCTCCACCCTGCCACCCATAGCTGCTTACAGTTGCATCTCATGCTCCACCAGTCGAGTCCGAGTCATCAGTTGGGAGAAATCTCTAATGCGACGCGAGAGTCCTTGCTCAAGGAAGGCCACGGCCCGAGTTGATCGCATTCGCGACCTGGCTCGTATTCGGCCGATTGTAAGCGTATCTGCAACAGACATTGAAACGTGATCGCAACCCGTCTCCTCACGTTGAACTAACCTCTCGTAGCTGTTGAGATACAACTCTTCCGTGCTACACGTCTTCTTGAAGGCGGGATGCTCGAACAGGCCTTTCAGCCATACGTCGAACTTCGGTCCGGAGGGAACCTCGAACGCGCGGTAATGCTTCAGTACGTTCGTCATTCTGAAGATCCCTGGAATTATCACGGTCAGTTGCGAATCGCGAAAGCAAACGGAAAGGCGCACATGGGCCGGCCATAACGTCCACCCAGTTCAGCTCGCCGCCCTCCCTCCATAGTCCGGCTCCGGGACCGGACTCGGTCTCTTTCTCCGCGCGCTCGAATAACGATACAAGACCGTCCAGCGCTGCGCGGAATTCTTGTCCGGCTGCGATTTGCGCGTCGGCGTCCTGCGCTTGCAGGAAGCGGTAGAAGGCGGGGACGAGCGCGCGGTTGACGTGATCGGCTTGTAAGCGGACTAGCGCGCGAGCGTACGGGTCATCTTGTGGAAGGAGGAGAAGCCCGTCGAAGCTTGTGCGGGCTGCAAGGCTGGTAATTCATGAAAGATGTAGGTAAATGTACAAGGGAGAGGAGGAAAGGTGACGCACTCTTCGAGGTACTCCATGATGACGGTGCTCTCGTTTAGAGCACGAGGGGGATCATATCGATGCAGCTTGAGACCCGGGACGAGGCCCTTCGGAGAGACCTCCAGAAGCTCCTTGGGCTTCTTGTATGGATCGACTTCATCTGCGATCGGGCAGTGAGAACACCAATCACTCGATTTCAACGAATGAGATACTCAACGATACTACAATAAACAAATCGTGATGAAGCGTGAACCCAGAGATTCAGGCGATCAACGTACTTTGTATGGAATGTTAAGAAACTCGAGTGCCACCCACACCCTCTGTACGAACGGACAGAAGCAGCTCCCGAAGAGCGTGATGTCCGCTTCCTCACTGTGCCGCTTGACTGTCTCCAGCGCTGCACCGGTGCACTCAAGGTGGTAAGACCTGCCACTATCGTTGGTCGTGGACATGATGGTCGTTAACCTCGAGATGAAGAACTCTCATCCTCAGCCTGCGATTGCTCGATACCCAACGCGGGCTTATGACGACATAACGGACACGTGCTGGAGCCACAAAATCAGCGAAATGCGTCGAACTTATCACCTACAACCATTGCAGGAAGCAAGCCAGGAGTGCAAGAACCAGAAACACGACTTAAAACAATGCATCTTCAGCTAGGTCGTACTGCTGCGCTATAAGGGCCCCGCGGGTTATATATCGACTTCGGATTTCGCATCGCACAAAATCCTTTACGATGCGGAATCGATTCGTCCCGGAACTCGGACTTGTCGCTGAATCGCAGGCGCCGGAAAGCCGGATATAATCTCGACAGCAGACAAGTTATACACTGCGGGCAAGGTCCCATGAGAACTTTGTTGAAATAATGATGTCATCATAATTTCCTGGATGAAGGAAAATGCATCGGTTATGCGGCAACAATTGTTCTATATTATCTATGCCCTCTGCAATGACCTTGACATGGGCCCATATGACAACACCATGAGCACATGGTGATGGCATGCATGTTCGGCATGCGATCTGTGAGCACATTCACTGCGNAACCCTCAGAAAATTTTGGGTCGTAAAAGCATATGAAAAGGAGTGCTTTTTATACCCTTTTCAGACCCGTGCAAAGTCATGTCTTTGAGTCCGAAAAGGGCTTAAAATTTTCACTTATTTCACCTTTATCATGCATAAAATATATCCTTTTTTGAATGCCTTTCTCTATGCAAGGATGAGAGATGTCACGACCTTTGCAAACATCAAAAAGGACAGGTAATTGACCATGGTCAAATAGTAAAAGTAGACAGGTTATATACAGCTGCTCCCGCTCGTTGTGTGCCCGCCCTCGCTGTCGGTACCCTCCCCGATGCTACAGAATTGCTCCCTGCCATCCCTCGAGCCCCAGACATGGCAAACATGTGGCCCAACATCCCAATGAATCAGCAGGCTCAACCGCAGAATGGGATGCAGCCCTACCGAGGTCCTACAGTGCGAATCGCGAGCAGTCACCTTACAGGCGGCGGATGGCATGCTAACCCCTGCGCTTGATCAGGATCTCGGTTTTGGTGGGGGGATGAATGGCCTGGGATTCGTCGGTCTTCCGGGACAAGCGCTAGGTAGTGGAAATGGAGAGCAATTGGTCAATTTCGAGCTTTTGCGTATGCGAGTAATCCACTTACCGTAGCTATAGCTTGGAGCGCTCCCTTTCGGTGCCCAGAATCTCGACCGGAGCCTGACGCAGGAGCTGCGTGGTGTGGATTCCAGGGACCCACTCATGCCTACAAGCGAGCGGTCAGTCAGCCCTGAGGTCCAGGTCAGTCTGGTGCGTGCATATATCCCGAGTTGATACACTTATCTTCCTTGCTATAGCGCCATGCCAGAGTGCCGAGCGTTGCTGCTCCTCAGGCGGCAGGTGCCATGCAGCGTCCCGGGCAGCCGAGTCAGCCCGCGGTCATGCAGCCTGCATACAGGCAGCCACTGTCCAACCACATCTCGCTGGATGCCTCATGTACCCATTCGGTCATGCCCTCAGGACCTGCGACTCCTGCAGCGCAGGCGACTGCTCCTCTAGAAGATCAGGTTCAGCAGCTCATCAACAGCGCCTTGGCCCAAAGGCCGTTGCTCAGGGACAACATGCAGCTGATGAGCGCTCTCACCAGCTTTCGCTCAGAGTACACCCCAGCAATCATGAACGGGCTTCTTGCCACGATTGACGAGCGGACGGGTGATGTAAGGGGATTGCTCGTCAATCAGGTGTTGATGCAGAGAGAGATACATGACCTCAAGTTGCTCACGGCTGAGATATCGGCAAAGGTAGCAGAGAACTGCACGAACGGTGGCACCAGTGGCGACGGCAAAAGCGGCAGAGGTGGCAAGGGTCGATCCAGGAGCAATGAACATCCGATGATGAAGATAAGTATCATTTTCATCATGAAGCCAGAGTCTAACGCACCTGTAGAAACTCATTCATGAGATGTTTTGGAAGCTTAATGGGGTTGACAAGGATGACAAGGATGATGAGGACAACATCATGTTGCTCCCCTTGCCGCCAGCTGAACATCCTGACAAGGTTGAGCAGGAGGGGCGAACCATCTGGTATCCAAAATGGACCAGCGTTGTCACGGATCGCTCCATTTCTCTCCGCCTTCTTCTCTGCCATCAATGCATTGCGTCGGTCATGTGCTCCAGCTGCCCCATCACATGTTCACTTCCCCACATGACCTNGGGCCATCCTTCACCCATGCCCTTGTTCCCCTTTGNGACATCCTATTGTTCTCCANTCNATTGTTCTCCATTTGGCCACCATTGTTCTCACTCTATNGTTCGACCCATTATGGNGTCCATTGTTCTTTTCCCATTGTCNTCCCAGTACTTATAGGCTCCCTGTCGCTCGCCTATTTCCCTAGATTGTCCATTTNGTCTGTACCGTACTGTACCTCCAATACAGGTCACTGCNCTGCTTGTCGCTNTCTGCTCTCTCNCTCCCATCATCNCTGGTGACTTGGGTGGTTCTCTGCTGTCTACGACCGAGTCTTGACANNCANCTGGGACTGACCTTCCTTGATCGATATCTGTAGGTCTGCCGCAGCTGGTATGAATTGATCTGAGACACTGCAGAACTGCAGTACTTGATCGAACTGGAGCTGCACGACGTGCAGGACAATTGCCCGGTGCAGATGGGCATCGATCAGTGCTTGCAGCTACTCAGGCAGATGCAGTCCGCTTGGCAGAAGCTCGGCACCACCAAACCGCTATTCTTGTTCTCTGCATTGATGAACACCAGAACGTGTATTAAGAAGTTTGAGTTTGCCAACGAGGCTGTTTCTTATGGCCGTAGTGAATCCAAAGACAAGATCTTCCTGAAGCGCATCTGTGCGGGAGTGTCAGGTGTTGAGGAAGCAGGATATTTGACTGTGCCTCCGCGCACTTCTTTTTCTGACTACTGCATGGATCTCCAGCAAGACGTATGTGTGTTGGCGACGATTCATCCCAGTGAGTACGTGATTCGTCTAATTATGCCCACGACATAAAGAGCTAAACAGATAATGCAATGATAGAAACCTCTACAGCCTCCACATAAGGTCGTTGACAACCGGCCAAGGCCACCCACTTGCAACTGTCGAAGACATACCTCTGAACATGCGACTCAATTGCAGTGTGTCTTTGACTCTGGGAGCTGATTTTGTGCTCACCACGTGTTGGAGGATATCTGCCGGCGACGGGCCAGATTCGCGTGAGAAGTATTTCTACAAGCTTTACAACTGGAAAACAGGTGCTCTCCACATGGTGACACAGCTTGTATTTTCAAAGCTGTTGACCATATATTCTAACACTGTTTTCAGATGGTACATTCTCCGTATGTCCTGACACTTTTGAGTGGAACTCACGCATTTCTGGGATGTCGGAGAGCTTCAGGAAGTTCTTTCGCACTTCTTATGGTGGATATCTCTGCACCATCTACTCGAACTATAACAGAGAAGGACTTAAAAAGAATCTATGCCCTGATACTGCCACCTTTCCATAACTACAACCTAGCAACCACCCATGCTCCCCACATACCCGTCTCAACTCCAAATGCCGGAGGAACATTTTCATCTGCACCAGCAAACAATCGTGCTTACACNNNC
>SFCI01000322.1:0-25200 GCA_004681135.1 Hericium alpestre | reverse complement strand
TCGCCGCGCTCGCGGATGCGCGCGCTGCGGACGCGGTGGAACTTTTCGAACTGGTTATCGAGCTGTGAGGGTGGGGTGAGTGCGATGGAGGTGTGATGTGACGAGGCTAGTGTACCTCGATCCAATCGTCCCAGACCATGTTGCGGATGCCCATGGTTACGCTGTGGGAGATGTGTTTGAGTGTGAGCGGGCTAGGATGTGTGGCGACGTACTGGTATTCGCCGGCCTTGAATGGACGGTACGGACGCGGCGGCATGTCTTGCAGCTGCTGTGTGACTGGAGTTATGGCAGGGTATGTGAACTGCACTGGCGTCCACTCTACACAAGATCAATGAATACTGGATCATTTTTGGACGTTGAACGGGACCTGCCTCCGAATTTCCTATCCTTGCTGGAGTCGCTCTTTGCATCCTTCTCCGCAGAGGGTGCCAATGTTGCTTCTGAGGCAGACACATCCTTGCTGTCTCTTGCAGTGGCGGGGACGTTCGATCTGCGATATCGCAGGGCGCGATAACGCCTTCCCACCATGAAGAAGCCATAGACAAGCGCCGTGAAGATGATAGCTGCCACATCCAAAGAAACTGGCAAGACTCCGCTCGACATTGTGGTACAGCTCGAAGAATCTGAATGCGACGGATATGCGGTAGGTGTAAGACGAAGGCAAGTCTGAAGCGGTCGAAGATACTGCCACCTGAGCGCCGAACACTGCCACTCAACAGTGTCCGGTGATATCGCGCCGGAAGATCTTAGAAGACTTGGGAAAACATGTTTGCTAGATACACAGATAAGAAGATAGGATATCAGCAGGATGTCTCGTTCCGTTCAGACGTTCAGAAAGGCTGTTACTTTACGTAGCGTGGAGGCTGTCTCCAAGATGTCTGCTGGTTGGGGGTAGTCGTCAACTGAACATGCCAACAGACGAATGTGCTCGAATTGATCCATTTTACTGCGCAAACGGGAGCAAAAGACGAAGGGCACGGCTCAAAGATCGGTGCTATCGGTGTAGCCCGCCGTTACACCCGCCGGCCAGCATCTCGCAGCAATGGACGCTTTTGTCGCGGTCCCGAGCGTCATACCTCGAAGCAGAGTGGTCTTGGCATGTCCCTCTGGAAAGACTGAGCGGAGGCTGATATATTCCTGTTCGCTAAACTCAACTCAGTTCGTGGCTGCAGGGCGAGAAAGTGCGAGAAAGTGCGAGGCCTACTACCCGTCTGCACCGTGCAAGGGCGGCGATTTAGCCCGCGGATGTCCGCGCTTTCTGGTTTTGCAGATGGACCGAGTTGAGCCGCACGTACTTTTCTGGTTTGTTTCTTTCTCTTCAAACATAACTCAGCTCGTTGTCAAGGTCGTATGCTGTCAAGTCCATAAATGGCGCTGAACCTAAGAGCTTTGTCCTGAAGCTTTTAGCGGAGTTCTCGAGTTTGGTGTCATGGCATAGTAGTTGACGAAGGGTCGTAGATGAGAACTCCATACATCTGTTGGGTAAAGGTTGGGTAAAGGAATGTTTTCTCCGCTGTTTGTTCATTGTGACGATGCATCTGTAGTCAGTCTGACGCACCTAAGTATCAGAATAGAGCTTTCTAAAGATAGGCATCTCCCGGGATTTTTGCTTTGAGATCCAAAAGGGAAGGGGGCACGCGATTGCTCCAAGCCAGATGATTGGATCGTCCAACGGGCCCGCACAAACGTGAACGCTGCGAAGTTGCTACGAAGACATTGGTCTACACGTTTGCATTCGCGCAGATGTGGAAGCCACGTTCTAGACGCCAGTGACGCCAGTTAATATGATTGGTGAACGAACTGCGCGTGTTCATGTTGATATGACAGAGGGCCAAGGGAGAAGGACGGAATAGTCGAGATATCGATAAGAGGGGACTGAAAAACATTGTTAAGTATAGTCAGGATTGCCGCTGGACAAACCAAGGACGATTCTCACTGTTTCTCTGGTGCCATCAACAGCGCAGGTCGACGCGACGACTGCGACGAGGACGCGACGCAAAGAGCTGCAAACGCGTGCCCAAGCAACGTAAGCAGTCTAGTATAGTATATTCTCACGACAGACGCAGTGCCTTTCTGCTCCGAGTCTCTGCACACTCCATTCACAGTCTCCTTCCACTGCGTTGTGGCCTTCCACACTTTCTATTGTTCCCATTGTTGATTGACGCTTTAAATGCATTCAGAACCGCCATCGCGTCCTCCGACGCCGCCCTTACGACCAGACTCACTCAACCCCCTCGGAATGGGTTACATCTCACTTCCCAGCCTCGACCGCTTTGTGGGAGATGAAAGTTCGGACTGGACGAGCGCCTTTACATTGCTAGGTACGTCGCGGTCGTCGTCGTGAGCTTTCTGCCACCTCACCTCACCCTCCCAGACACCATGGAAACCTACTTCGACTCGCGAATCGATCTGCTGCAGCGAAATTGGAACAAACACGCCGACAAGCTGAAGCACAAGGCGGAATCAGCATTCAATGATGTTCTAAAGAAACATCGCCCGACGCCTGAGGCACTCTCGGAGAACTTCGAGCGTGAGGTCGTGAGATTCCGGCGAAGAGTAAGTCCGTCAGTCCATATGCCACCAGGGCTCCGCTCAGGTTTCCGCCGGGCAGGTGTCGTCGCGGATGACATCGCTCTCAATAGCATGGAAATCCGCGAAGATTGTTCGGACACGAGAGAAGCTGTCGTTCTTCTTCGGAGTCATGTCTGTGTTCTTTTCTGCCTTGATATTCGGCCTGGCGCCTGAGTGAGTGTTGGTCTGCTCATCATTTCGCGACGTCCTGACCATTTTGATACGTGTTCAGATGGATTCACGTTGCCTACACTCTACAAGCTGCAGTTCTGTTGCCTTGGCGCGCCTACAGCTATAAGAGACGCATGTGGCATTACTTCCTGTTCGACCTCTGCTACTACGTGAACATCCTCAACTTCATCTATATCTGGGTCTTTCCGCAAAGTGCATTTCTTTTTGTCGCGTGCTATTGCCTGTCCCATGGTTCCGTCGCCAGCGCCGTGATCACATGGCGCAATAGCCTTGTCTTCCATGACTTGGACAAGGTTATATCTATCTTCGTGCATATGTACCCACCATACGTCTTTACCGTTATGAGGTATGCTTGGCTTCCATGTGGCTCGTCTTGCATCCATGTTGAGATTGTATGCACAGGCATTTCTATCCAAATGCTGAAGAGCGCTTCCCTGCACTCAAGGAAGTCCCACACTTGCAGCCATGGCGCGCGCTCTTGCTGAGCAGCATCATATGTATGATGTCGTATTTCATATTGTGGCTACATCTCTGACGTTTCGTTCTCACTAGATTTGGTTTGGCAATTGCTTTACTGGAAGGTGAGCATCGTCCCTTCCAACGTCAATCTCTCGCTAATCTCACGTAACTCAGTTTGTTTACGTCGATCGCAAGATGAAAATCGAATCCGGACAGCGGGCAACCTCTTTGACTTTTCTCCTTAACAGCAAGAGAGGTCTCATCGGTCGCATGCTCGCCGCGACCAAGCCGCAGAACAGGGCTCCTTACTTCATGATTGGCCAGTTCGGTGGGTGCCTCTCCATGCGATGCTTATGTCTGATAACTCATCTATTTGGCTTTTTCAGTGTACGCCGTTTTGACTGACGTTCCGCCCGTCTTCCTGCTCTACGACAGCCCGAGGTGGAGCGGGGCTTTCCTTATTCTCATTTTCGCCGTGAGCGTGTGGAATGGCGGGGCCTACTACATCGAAGTTTTCGGGCGCAAGTGAGTGCCTCGACTTCCGGACTAGTCTCTTGCTCACCTTGTCGTCCCAGATTCGAGCGCGAGCTCGAAGCCCTTCGCAAAGAGCTTGCAGAAGCCAATTCTCGTTCTGAACGAGGTAGTCCCACCGCTTCTGCGCCCGCGTCTCCCATGCTCGAGCCCATCGTCGACTCGGCTACACCCAGCCCTGTGCTTCTTGCCCAGTACGACGGCATAACGCCAGATATCGCACTGCTGGTGACTCCCGCCACGCCAGTGAACGACAAGATGTCGTAGCGTGTTATGTATGATCAGTGTTCTGGCGTCGGTCTGCTCATGGATTGAATAGATTGTTCTCATAGCGATAGTGTTGCTGTATTCTGCGCCCACATGCGTGTTTTACTTATTTTTTGGGCCGCGTGGCTTTTCGCTCAGTCCTACGACATTATGCTCACGACTTGTAATGACCTTGATGTGTACCTTAATTGACGACAGGTAGAAGAGAGACGAGCAGCCTAGTCTAGAATCACAATATATGTAGAGGATTTATCGAGAAAGATAATTAGTCGTGCCGCACTGGCCCTGTCAGCGTTGCAAACTCCCGTAAGCCAGCCGCCATCGCCATGTAAAATTGACTTTGGTTCCTGTAGCTAATCTCAAGAGGACATCCGGCAGCCTTTCTGCTCTTTACCAAGTCCCACAACGGCTCCGAAACCCCGCCATAGTACACGAGCTTTCTCAGCCGCGGAAAGAGACCGGGGCATGGTGCCATCCGGAGTCGCAGCCTTCAATATGGGGTACTTCTCCATAGACTCATGGTACTCCAAAACCTCCACGGCGTCGAACGAGTGGAAAGCAGCGTGCCACTGAGCTCGGGTATTCGAGGACGCGCGATTTACTCTCAGCTCCCGGATGCTGTTGCCCGAGAGCTGGAGCACCTGGAGCATCGAGGCGAAGCCGGGGTACAGACTATAGAGCGACTCCTGCTCCAGGTGTATCAGGGGCTCAAAACCCGACTCGTGGACGACGAACGCGTCGAGGCGCGATTTAGAGGCGCTCGCTGCTTCCACCTGCGCGGATGACCACGCTGTCAGCGCGACTGCGCCCCATTCAAAGCTGCACAGAGATAGCAGGCCAATAGGCCCAGCGTTGCGCTGTGTGGTGTGCACATGCGTTGATAAGGCCATCAGCGTGTCATCCGAGAGTTCTTCCAAAGTGCAGTCAAAGGAAAGGTGCTGTAAGGAGGGAAGCTGCAGATTCTGCAGGAGTCCGAGGAAGGTGCGGGATAAACGGGAATCGATGCTCAGTGTCTGCAAGTCGCTGAGGCGAACGGGACGCGTTGCGAACGGTGAAGTCAGCTCGATGGGAATGGTGATGACATGGACCGGTATCTGAGGTAGAATCCGGAGATATACCAAATTGGGGGATGATGCTAGGAGAGCGAGTATGGAGTCCTGAGTGAGACTACCAGGGCAGTCCAACGACGTCAGAGACGACAATAATGGGGAGCCGGGGACGGGATAGAGAGGCTCTTCCAGTCTAAGCTGGCGCAGCCCAGATGTGGAGCCGTTGAACGCGCTTGGTGGGAAAGGAATCTTACTATTGTCTATTGGCCCATCGAAAGAATCGTAAATGTAGGAGTGAAGGGAAAACGATTCAAGGTGAGGAGCCTCCGGGGCCTTAGCAAGACCATCTAGTAGATGGGACAGATGTACCTCCTGTTCACCGACATTGAAGTCGATGCATCGCCAACGACCAGCTTCCGCAAACAGGCTGTCCACAACCTGACCACTGTGTCTCCAGCACTTGAGATTGACGTCTAGAGGAGCGCCAGATGATCGCTGCACAAATGCCATGATCCAGGTGTCGCTGAGCTGGTCGACGATGGAGTTCCAAAGAAGAGCATATCCGAGGCCAAATGCTCGCCATTCTGAACAGACATGGGTGACAGCTATCCAGTCAGGACAACCAGCACGAAACGGCGAAGAACCGTCGTCGTCTCGCAAGGGACTGAAGATGTGGCCAAGAATCTCTTTGGGAAGTCGAGATATGGGTGGAAGGGCATTTTTATTCCTCGGGAAAAAGGCCAACTCCGGTTCCTGCTCCGGTGTCTCATCGAGGCCG
Source organism: Hericium alpestre (assembly GCA_004681135.1). Lineage (NCBI taxonomy): Eukaryota > Fungi > Basidiomycota > Agaricomycetes > Russulales > Hericiaceae > Hericium > Hericium alpestre. The sequence continues at coordinate 19,353 of SFCI01000322.1, read as the reverse complement.
GACGTAAATGGGTGTATCTTCGTCTCGATGTTGACTTCCATTTTATTCATCGAGGGGATCAATGTCGAGCAAAGCTCCGCCTGTCTTGGTAAAAGAAGCATCTGATGGCCAGAAATTAGACCAGAATAGAGCTTGGATGATACAGGCATACATTAGCTCGCTCCATTGACTGCACTGGCTCGGGGGACTTCGTGTCAATGCCTATCAATGCAATGATCGACGACGATTGACGCGACAACTTCGTAGAAGCGGGATATTGTTGGCTGGCAGCACTTGTTCTACCTAAATCTACTCGATATCAGCCTGGAATAATCGGTAAACCCGTCGCTGGAAGAATGAAAGCAATGGTATAAGAGTTAGAAGTTCATATTCAACATGTAATTTAGGCAGGCAGCACGCCTAACAAGCTCGCGTATCGAACTCCCACGCGGTTGATGGGAATGACCGCAACTTGATCCGACGCGACCGCGACTGACCGTCTCCGCGACCTCGATCCTCACTTCGAAATTCGTCCTGTTCATAGGACATCTTATATCGAGAATGATGTCGATGAGGAGCGTTCCGAAGCCATGTACAATCCAATGTAAGTTCATCATCGTATTCTAATCCGCGATATGGTCTAGTTGGAGAGAAATATGATGAGGTCCGAGGCTCATGGTTATTCTCCAACTCGTCGCAGTCCAATGGTATGTAGACCTAATCGATTCATGCAAGTCAGTGTTTAACTCATTACCGAACCAAAGGTGAAGACGATGCAACGAGCTGGTGTACATGAGCATTGTTCCGGTGCTGATTTGATCATCGATGGAAAGATGGCTCTCTGACAACTGGAAAATCCTGACGGGCGAAACCACTGTATCCAAGAAATACGCGATATGGGGTTCTGTCGAGGAAATGATCAACCGGCCGTGTCTTGCTCGCCCCAGGTCACCTTTGCAATCTTCCCCAAGGTAGCCTCGATTTTCACGTCGTAGTCGCCTACGTCCCTGAAGTTGACTTCCAAAGGAGACCCAGCTGCCTTTTTGCTCTCTGCCAATCTCCATAACGACTGTGAAACCCCACCGTGCATAAGTCTCCGATCGAAGGAGTACACGACCTTCCTCAGCCGTGGAAAGAGCCCATCGGTGCCCTCGGGCGTCGCGGCTTTGAAGATCGTGCAGGAATCAGGATTGGACAGGTAGTCCTCAAAGCACTGGTGGAACTCCAAAACCTCGACGGCGTCGAACGAGCGGAAAGCGGCATGCCATTGAGCACGTGTAAGTGAGGCCGTACAGTTTATTCGGAGTTCTCGAACGCTACTACCTGACAGCCGAAGTAGCTAAAGCATCGAGGAGAACTTGAAGCATGGATAAAGATTGTAGGAAGAGTCATGTTGCACATGTATGAAGGCCTTATGTTCTGACTCCATGGGGACGAACGGATTGAGGCGCCAGTTGGATGCCCTCGCTTCTTCCACCTGGGCTGATGACCACCCTGTGATCGCGGCTGTTCCCCAATTAAAGGTACTCAGCGATAGCGCACGAATAGGCCCCTCATTGCTCTGGATGACGTGCACATGTGTTGACAAGGCCTTGAACATGGCTTCTGAAATCTCTCCGGGCGCACAGCAACTGTAGAAAAGCCGCTGTAAGGAAGGAAGCTGAAGATTCTGCAGGATACCAAAGAGATTGTCGGACGACTGATGAGAATAGAGTATCAGGGTCTGTAAGTCGTTGAGACGAACAGGACGGATCGTGAATGGTGCTCTTTGTTCAACGGCGATGTTGATGAAGTGTTCGAGTAGCCTAGGTATGATCTGCAGAATCGTCAAATTGGGAGCTGAAGCTAGAAGGGCAAGTATCGATCCTGCGTCGATCCTGCGCCAAACTCGAAGGGATGTCCAACGAAGTCAAAGACGACAACATCGGCGAGCCAGGGATGGGAAAGAGAGGTCGTTCCAGCTCAAGGTGGCGCAGTTTGGGTGTGTAGCCACTGAACGCATTGCGCGGGAATGGGATCTTCTGCTCGTCTATGGATCCTGACATGTGGTCGAGATCGCGCGAGCGAAGGCAAAACGACTCAAAGTAAGGAGCCTGCGGGTCTTTAGAGAGTTCATCAAGTAAGCGAAATAGTCGCTCTTCATCGCCCGCGTCGACATTAATGCGTCGCCATCGACCAGCCTGTGCAGTCAGGCTATCCACCACATGTCGGCCATGTCTCCAAAACTTGACACTCACGTCGAGGGGAGCGCCAGCTGATCGCTGCACAAATATCATGATCCAGGTATCATGCAGGCGGTTGACAATGCGATTCCAAAGGAGAGGATGTCCGAGACCAACTGCCCGCCATTGAGAACAGACATGTGTAACCGCTATCCAGTCGCGGCGACGAGCACGACGCGACCAAGATTCGTCGTCGTCCATCAAGGAGTATTCATCGTCTCGCAAGATGATGAAGACGTGGAAAAGTATCTCCTTTAAAAGTCGATATATCGCTGGAGGGCCGTTGGGGACTAGAGGATTTAACCCATCTCCCGAGGAATCACGAGTCGTATCGTCTGTCTGGAGCTCGGAGTCAGATGGATGTATCCTATCCTCGGTCTCGACCTCAGCCTCCATGTTTATCTCGCAAGTCCAACTCGAACGATGTTCTGGTTGAAAAGGGATCTACGTGCTGGCAATTAAACCATATCAAGTGGTCAGTATAGTCTTGCCTTACTTTATTCTCTTCTCAGGCTTCAAGTGTTCTATGGATTATCCGTCAAATTCAATGCAGCGACCGACAACGATTGGCCCAACGATCTTCGTAGATGGGATAGTTGTAGATACTTAATGAGTGATTCGATCTGGGTCAATGTGACTTACCAGATATCAACTCGTATTCAGTCAAAGCGTCGCTGGACAAATGAAAGTACTTAGAGGTATATGGGAGTCTACTTGTGGTATTCACGTTAGTCAGTTGAAGTTGCTTAGTATTTGAGCGCTTTGAGCGCTTGAGCCAATACGGCGACCCGCGGGCGTTGTTACATGTGTTGTAAGCGCGTGTCAGACTCTCACGCGTTGTTGACTCACCGCGACCATCACGGCCATCCCGTCATTTCGTACGGCTCGTTGGCTCTTGGACGTCGAAGGTCATGTCGACAAGGAGCATTATGAAGCTCTCTCCGACCCAATGCAAGTTTATCTTCATATTGTAACCTGTGATGTTTCCTCACTAGCCCGATAAACGCAGCTGTGCCGCCCCCGCTCCCCACCGGCGCGCTACACCGGTCGCGCTCACGTTCTCATAGCTCTCACCATCTCTCCCCAGTGGATCATCCGGGCGCATCCTGTTCGTCACTGGCAATCGATATGGCGGATATTGCATCGTTGGAAGCGCGTGAAGCCGAAAGAACAGCACGACCACAGTTTGATCAGACTAGCCGGAAATCACACCGTGAGCAGTCCCTCATGCATTTGTTCAAGGCAGAACCGGGCGACTCGCTGATATGTTTATTCTCGCAATAAAGGGACAGTTCAAGTCGAGCCGTTGGCAAGCCCTACTCCGCGGCCTTACGCTCGCCCGTTTTCGCACCATGGCTCATCAAAGATGGGAAATGAACTGTTCGAGAAAGAATCGGTTGATTTGGCCACTCTTGAGGCAGGAGAGCGACAGGGCTCGGACTTCCATGCTCAGCAGCATCATGTCGCCCCTTCTATGCCCCATCAGAACGTTCAAACGAAGCGCATATTTGGCATTGGGAGGCAGATGCGATCTCAGCTTGGGTTGCAGGGTAGATGGAGCTGATGTTTCTTCGGATGGCCTGGCTGACGTCTGGATAGCAGGGAACAATATGCATGATTACGAGCAAAAATACCCGGCCGACGAGATCTATGAGGAGATGGGTCCCAACGCTAGGGTCTGGCGTGTATATCTTGATGAGGCGGAGGCTTTCGACACTGACATGATTGAGGGCTGGAAGGACACAATTGATGTGCTCCTTGTTTTCGTGAGTTTCATCCGTATGGTGGCGGCTACATCTGTGATCTGTCTAACCCACTTATGACCTCTGCAGGCCGGTCTCTTCTCAGCGGTAGTATCAACCTTCGTCGTCCAGACAGCGCAGGCTCTTCAGCCGGACTATGGCCAGATTACTGCATCCTTACTGACGGAGCTCGTCAGTCTACAGAGGACTGCTGCCCTCGGGCAATCCGTTGATGCCGTGCCTCGCTCCGTTCTGAACGCCACATCAACATTCTCTGCTGCGGGTACCGACCGCTGGGTTAATGCGTTGTGGTTCACTAGTCTCTCGTTCAGTTTGGCTACGGCGCTCATCTCTGTGCTCGTCAAGCAGTGGTTGCAACACTATGTGTCTGCTGTATCTGGTGTGGCTAGTGAGCGGGTTCACATCCGACAGTTCCGCTTCCACGGTCTTGAAAAATGGCATGTCAGAGGCATTGTTGGCTGGTTACCTGTGCTCATGCATCTGTCTCTGATGATCTTCTTTATGGGATTGGTTGTCTTTCTTCACCCTCTGGATGTGGCTATACCTTGGGTTGTGACTGGCATTGCTATTCTTGCATATCTGGCCTACTTCATCACAAATATCCTGCCATTGCTCTGTCCAGATTGCCCTTATAAGACTCCATTAACATATTATATGAACTTGCTGTTCTACCAGGGGTCTAAATTGATGATATATCTTTCTGAACAGACATGGGCAGGCATATACTGGATTATGGTCTTTATCTTGAGGCGAAGCCCTTCATGGACAACTGATGTATTGAAGCCTAGGAATTCTGTCTCCAGTCTTAAAGACCAAGAACTTGCAATAATAAGGGACATGACACCCATCTTAGATGTAGACTCTTTACTATGGCTGTCTAGTGCTTCATCCAATCCTACAGTGATGAATATTGTCTTTCAGGCAATATCTGCTTTGCAAGATGTGCATATGTCTGATCCTCTGGTCAAACCACACCTCCTACCAAGGATGGTCAAGGATTTAGATAATCAATGTGATCATCTGTCAGAATCCAATGATAATGAGAAACTTGTCACTGCTGAGAGAATGGCCAGAGCACTACTCAAACTTCATCTGTCTAGAGCCTTGTATCATGATCATTTGAATCCATTTGGAAATATGATTGAATGGCATACATGGGAGGATATGATCATTATTGGAAGGAAAAGAGATNTCTGNCATNTNACAGTTCTTGGATANTGTGGANTGTTNNTNTNAAGCAATAANNACAGNAAAGAGTNTTGCCTNGCTGAGATGACAGAGATGNTAAGAGGNCATATCTCAAANACTGATNAAATNNCTATACATCACTTGGAACTATTTNTTNGCTGNCTCACAAAAATGCTTGATAACTCTGCATCTCAGATNCATTTCAATTGGGAGTTTACTCTNCTACTCTATGAANTGCTTGGACAACAGCTTGTTCAANATAGATATNATTATNAAAATNAAANNNTTNAGNATATNATNCAATGCTTGTATTTGTTNATTCANANGTGCTTTGGTGATCAAAGAGCACAGCTNTTNAAGGAGACTAAAANACAANGTGNAAAGCTACTTGANAGTAGCCTTGAAAANGATCANTCNAAACTTGTNCTTCTTGATNTTATCAATCACATNCTAGCCTTCTATGAAGAATGGTANATAAGTGATGCAGATAAAAGNACTATGANCATAGTTTTGANAGATNTNTGNACNAGGTTTANCAACTTTCTAGTTATAGATATTTCAANNGAAAGNNCTNANCTCANAAACTCACTAGTCAAGGACATTTATTCNTCCTTAGNAGCANTAGCAAANTCNTCACATTTTCTATCAACAATNATGTCTGGGCAGNGCCAGTTNCTNACATTGANAGCNCTTANTATNTTGGAGGATAATGCACCACAATCTGTGNTANCNNAGNATNCTATNTNTGATNCTCAGTTTATGAAAAATNTNCTTCAATGNCCTNATCTTGCTGCATCTCAAGNACTTGNAAAACAAATNATTCTGCATCTNAAAAAATGTCTCAAGNCAGATNTACATCATTGCTATGACTTNAGTGTTNANAATGGANTTGAAGCTNTGCANAAAGCAANAAANCNTGTGGCTNAGTTATGATCAGTTTGCACATGAATGNCANGAGATTATTNTGCAGTTNNTTTCNTATGCATGNTCNTTTGAGANAGATGAGGCACAGTCACTTTCTTCANNAGATCATGATACCAANGCAGANTTTCTGAAGTACATTCTCANTTATGATCATCTTATNTGGTGTTTTCATGTTTTGTGCANCAACTGGANTCCTNAGCCTTCAACAGTNTANATGAANAAAATCCATCTGTTNNAAATGTTNAGCNTNTCANATGATAAACAAATCTGGCTTATTATTCTAAGTNATTTGATTCAAAGGACCAGACATANCAGAANATTTAATCAATCANCTAAAGAGCATTATCTTGNTGATTTTGACATTCTTGAGCAATTNAAAAGACTTNTGNNTGTTGATCCAANTGANNAACAATTNATCTTATATGAATACACCACATTTAGGTCACATAGGNNNGAAGCTCTAGATAGGTAAGACNCATANTTTTGTTTGTNTGACAACNCACTAACTNNCATTATATAGCTATGNAGNATATCCNGAAGCCATTGCTGTTGANTCTCATGATGCATACTTGCCTGTAATTCAAAGATGTACTCCTTATCATGNCAAGCAATAGTAGTTAGCCANNNCCTTCATANNTAGTTCAGNNTTTNTCTTAGTNACATAGTGNTGGNCAATTCAGTNNTATGAACAAACNTACTGAAAGTTNATTATCAAAAGTCTGCAAGAACAGATAATTATTGGTGGAGNTCAATTATCCATTCATCCAATTGTTATTCAACTGTTACAGCAGTACTAACANGGATCAAGAANANCATTANNAGGTCTNACAGAATGTCATCANATGCATTCCAGCAGATCCTGGAAGCTTTGAACATTGAATGGCNAAAGAATAGGCAGNGACATTGTCAAACGTGACAGCCGACCGAGAACGGAAGGCAATATGTGCTCGGAATGCGAGGGTGACATTCGCTTCCTCGCATCGGCCAGAATTAGGTCTGCTGCTCGCTCGGCAATGATATAAACCGTTCCNAGTGGGTGAGCNTGTGGGACAAACGGCTATGCAACCAAGTCAGAAGCTGNAGAGGANACTNCGTTTCACTCNANTGCTTACCGCGACNCTNAGATCNACTATCCTCACNCCNTTCGCGCCCTTGANGGTCAGATCCGGGTTTACAACNGCATTGCCNCTAGTCCATGAGCCCATGGCATTGGAANTCGATGCATGGTGGACCGTGGCCGTGTGCGAGCGCACATAGNCTTCGATTTGGTCGTCCGTCTGCGCCTTGGCGAGATCGCCGTACTCGCCGAGAATGTAGTCACTCCAAACGGGGCTCTTGGCCCAGCGACGTACAGACTTGACGGCCTCGCGCATGACTTGGCGATCGACTTCTGAGTTGAGTAAGCCTGGGTCGATNATTGGCTTGTCAAATGGGTTGTTAGATTTGAGTACAAGACTGCCGCCTGCAATCTAGTCAGCCACTACACTCAGNAAAAGACAAGAGGACAGTACGAANGGGCTGCNGGTGCCAGCAGGGCTGTCAGAACGGTCATGTAATGACCNGTGGTGGGAGGCAGTTCGACGAACGAGACAAATCCACTCTGTAGCGCAAATTTGTGAGTAGGATTGGGTTCCATTTGAAACAGGGATACGCACGAAAGGCAAGAACTCGAAGTGAGGACTGTCGGGCCCAGACGTCGGGTCGGTCACATTCTGGAAGATGTTCGAGNCCTTGGGAACCCTGAAGAAACCTAATAGGTTGGGACTGCCGACGGTCAAAGGCCCAGTCCGATTCTGCATCCACTCTGCGAAAAACTTGGCTTGAAGTGCAGGGTCCCGCATAATGTCGTCGCCAGTCATCTCGCCCTTAGGGGTCGACAGAGAACGTGTTTGAGAGTAATGGGTGATCCTGGAAGTTTTTCCCGACATGCGGCGAGTCAAGAATAGCTTTGATGCCGACTTGCTTCAACTCAGCGGCGGGACCAATGCCAGATAGAAGGAGAAGTTGAGGCGAGCCAACGGCTCCTGCGGAGACGATAACTTCCTTCGTCGCCTGGACGGTATAGCGAGTGCCTGTGGAAAAAAATCAATACTCGTCGTCCTGATCTACGCAAGAAACTTACTCTGAGCGTCCTTGGCAAATTCTACAGCGCGGAAGGCAGGGCAGCATCTCTCCGTACCCGTTTGGACGAGCTTGGTAGCTTGCGCGTTCAGGACGACATCCAGCTTGTTCACATTCAAGAAGGGCCAAACTTGTGAGGTGGCAGCGCTATCGCGAGCACCACCAAGTATTGTGCTTTGTGTATAGCCTGAGATTAGACCGAGATTAGACCCGCCACCAGGAGTGGTATTGTCATTTCAGATTCACTCACCTAATCCAAGCATATATCCACCGTTATGATCCTGATTGTACTTGAATTCCTCTTGCTCTGACGTGCTCTTGATGATGCGCTTCTCAATGTTATCTTCCCAACCATTCAGTGACGGGGACAGAGGCCCGGAATCGCCGTGGATTTCGGGACGGATTCGACCCGCCAGGGAGCGTCCGTCCGCAGGCTTCGTAATACGTTCAACCTATTCGGAAAGATATCGCATCAATAAACCTGCAGGGTGGACAGTAGAGCGATCAGGCCAACCTTCTTCATGTAGGTCTGCATTGCATTCCACGACCAACCTTGATCTCCAGTAATGTTAGCCATAGAGTTCCAGTCGTCCTTTGGGGCTCGATTGAAACACATATAATCTGCAATGTGATCAACGACCGTAGTTTCTTGTGATTCTCAAGAAAAAGGCTTACTAAGGTTTGTGGTACCGCCTAGCACTTTGCCTCGGATGTAAGGTATGGCCTATTGTCCAGGCCCGGTTGCGGGACGGTCGTAAAGTTCCAGTCATACTTCGTGTGCGGGCCAGTGAAGATGTCCCGACTCGGAATCGCTAGATCCATCTCGCCCTTGTCACTGAATTGGAGAAGTTAGAGAGGGTAACGCAGCCGACGATTAGACCAGACATACGTGAAACCAGCTTCGAGCAGGAGAACCTTGTAGTCTTTGGAAAGGCGTGAAGCGACTGTCCCTCCACCAGCGCCAGCTAGACAACGAAGTGAGCGAGTGAAAATGTATGGACAAATTCGACACTTACACCCAATGACAACGTAGTCATAGGTCCTGTCCTTCGGGAGCTTGGACGGGTCATCAAAGACCTCGGATAGAACCCAAGGGATGCAAGACGCTAAGCAAGCGACCGCCGCAAGGCTGGAGGTACTGAATCGCATGTTGGAAAACCGGATGGACCGGGATTCGGAAGACGATGCGGTACAAAATCTGCTACTGAGCAAGGATCCTTTTAAACCGCCGGCGATGCCTCCTGCCATCATTCATGGATCCGGCAGGGGAATGTTGGATTGAAATGTCAGGCAAGATTGCGACGGCAACAGGGACCACGAGACTCCGAACTTGTCTCAGGACATTCATGTTGACTGTATATCATGTCATAACTCCGTTTCGCAAGCCATAAGCTCGGAGGCAGACGAGAATCTTGGAAGAAACTGAGCGGGATAACGATGTGGCATGGCGCAGCGGTCGGGCATGGATCAGTGAGCGACATCTCATCCGAAATTGCTGATGGCGAATGGTTGAAATGGACGTAGCATGGCTGCAAGATTGAGAAATGAATGCGGTCATGGAACATGGCGCTTGGCGGAGTATAGTGGTGATCACGAGGAAAGTGGATGGCTCGCAACGAGATAGGTCCATTGTGTCATCGAACGTGCAGAATCCCGGTTTGGACATTTTTCATCCAATGCAGCCACAAAGTAGCGTCACTGTTAGAGCGAAATACCCGCTCGTGTCGAATGGCGCTCGACTGAATTTGATATTCGCCCTAGATAGTCAATCGTTCAAGTATCAGTAATCGATATGTTGTAGCGATACACACCTTCAATGAAGCATATGTGGCTCGTGATTTCAACCCTGACAGAAGAATATTGGTCAATGCGAGCTATGGCCAACTGCAAGAATGAAGTGCATCTTTTCTATCTCATTACCCTGGATTTGCGTCGGGCAAGGTAAAGTACCTCGGCAGGGTAGCTGATCAGCGACGAACTATGTTTCTTCACGAACATTCCACCGCAGGAACCGGGCTTGAAATCTCCTCCATGTTGCCTGCCATCTCGAGAGAAGGAATGGTGCTTATTCCATGAATATCGAAAGACTCCCAAGGAGCGCCGCTACGTATCCACCCCGAAAATGGTGCACCCGTTCGGCATAGAGCTTGCTTTGCTGCCTGGTACTGCATGGATTGTTCTTTCGCATCGAAGTAAGTGCGAACACTTTGCGTGTCACAACAGATATATCGTAAGGACAGAACAAAGTATGAAGGACAAGACTCACGAGTTGACAGTTCCGCCTAGAACTTTTAACGTCGACATATAGACATTGAACAAAGCTACTTTCGATAGTAACGGCCTGTGACGTTGTACATTGTGACATAGATTCGGACTGACGAGCAATGTTTCTTACCAAAATTTCTCTCGGTAGCGATGCTTAGGAGGAACGCCCCTCCGCAAACCATTGATGAGGACTTCTGAAGACGTGCGCCGGTGCGTGGCATTCGCAATCCAACATAGAGCTGAATGGTGAGATAACAAAATGAGCCAAAGCGAACGAGCAACGTCGAAATTACGGAACATACCATCATTCGCGGAACTACTACAGCCCGACGTCATTCGCGAATGAACGAAAGGCACGGACGTGAAATAAATTGATGGCGAGGTTACTTCGTAACCCTCAGGAAGACCTTCACAACAAATCAGTCACACCAGTGACGATTATCCTTCGAAACATACCTTCCACAGTGCAAACTCTCTTATAAAACGCCCTATAACAGTCTTCCTTGACGATGTCCCTCAATTCTTCCGCGACCTCGCCGATAATGATTGCAGAGATGTACGTCGGACGCATCAATTGGCTCGCTAGGGCGCCCTGCATGCAAGAACGTTCCATCGAGCAATCTTGTCACTGCACGACAAGCTCAATACGGGCGGTGCGTCAGCTCTGCCAGGCTTGGTTCGCAAGACGCCGAGGCGGGAGTAATTGTCGCGCCCACGAGAAGGCACATGCGCGGCGAGTTCAGGCCAAGACGTTGCATCTTTGAGACCAGCCATGGCAGGATCTTGCTCTAGAGCCAGCAGCCGAGTAGAGGCGTCGCCGCCTGACCAAGAATTATGGCTTCACATGAGACGACAAGAATGAATCCATCAAGGCATGGCACTCACAAGGAACGGTTGACACGTAAAAGATCAGCTCAACGCCGTCTCTGAGCCTGTACATCCCACCGTCGTTCTCGATCCACTCTGATGTGCCAGGATCAGCTGCATCCCTAGCGATCTCTTCTATAAGCCAGCGCACGAAGCCTCTTCGCGCAATCACCTCCGCATGAGAGTCGTGCAACGCGTCGCCTCGGGGGGAAAGACGCGTAGCCGGCAAGCATTTCGAACCGGCGCCCAAAGAGACGACCTTGAGTTTGGATCGCGATATAAGCGCGCAGGAGGCTAATATGGTGAATTTTCCCTCTTGTGGGATAAAGGAAAGAGAAGAATACAGGGTATGCGAGGCAGTGACGATCTCATTGACGGAATTTGATTCTAATTGCATCGAGGCGCATGATGGCTCTAACATCCGGTTTCAGCGCAGTTACAAGAATTCCAAAAATCGGTCTGACCTTAGTATGCGCCGTCCAGGAAGATCTCTGAATCACAATGTCTGTGGTGAAGGCGGTGAACAAGTTTGAAGTCGAGCAGGAAACTCAACGATATCCGAATTGCTGACGGTCCGAAGCGGTCCGCTCAGAACGTAATGGAGCTGGAGGGTCACCGGTTCACCCACGGTCACCGACGGCTCATTCGACCCCACAGTCGTCCTCGATGCGGTTGTCTAGCACTACCCAGGTCCCACGAAAGCTGTACCTTGGAGTATCTTCAGGGTGATGAATGACGACGCCCAGGATTTCTATTCAGCATAAAGGAGGTGCGAGGAGAAACTAACATATCCCCATACCCCCCCACCAGCGAAATCTTCTTTTGACATCTTCAACCCATACCCTCTAATCGTGATACTCTTCCGAGATGTTCAGCAACCGACGCACCAACAACTATCGGGAAGATACTACCCCCCGCCGGCACCATCGTTTTGGTATCGGCCGGTCGAGAGATCCAGACCGCGTCGCGGGAGGTTACAGTACGTCTTTCGCCCCGCATTTCGATGAGCTTCATCTCCGCATGCGAAGACTTCTCGACCAGAATATCTGCTAACACAAGATCCCTGTTTAGAGGCTGCTCTATCTAATCCAAACACCACCCATGAGGGCCGTGACCATGCGAAGCACGAGCTTAGGGCCATGGTGAGCATGCCTCCACGTCGTGTCAAGCACCCAGACTTGTGAAGTGCTGACCTGGCGATCTGCGCAATAGGGCCGTGGTGACGAAGCTCACATCTCGTTGATGACCCGCATCAAGAGGACCTTGGGCATCAGAAGTACGCCTCGCGGCGAGCGCAAGCATGAGTCGCGCTCTAGGCGAGGCTTCAGCATGCCTGGCTCGAGATCGGCCAGAACGGGGACGACGAACACGCGCAGCCGGAGATTTTGATGAGCGCAGCATTGTATGAACCCCCTATTGTGAATAGCTATGTTCCGCACCTTCCACTGTAGCCCTATGCCCGCTTCCTTCTGTGTAGCATCACAGACTATACCTCCATTCTTGACAGCAGAGCGGTCCTCTGCTCACCTCACTTTACTTCGCACATGATGATATTCTATATTCGGACAGGCATCACACGATCGGCTTTCATATGCGTGCAGACGGAAAGACGAATAACAACGCCCGGGTGTGACGAGGTGAGCCTCGATCGCGACTTCATTTCCGTCCGTCTTGATCTTCGAATTTTGCCTCATTGTCTGACCTCGGAGCCCACAGAACCACGACATCTCCAGACTCCAGCGCGCGTAGTCGTTACGGTTTTGTCATTCATCAGCTAACGGATGCTACTTTTACAACAATGGACACCTCGCAGCGACACCCCGGCCTGCTAAGTAGTACAGCAATGCAAAAATAAATAAATAGGGTATGAAGGGCATCTCGCAGTCTCGAAAGCCGAAGCCAGCACTCCTACTGTCCTAGGTGTCTTGATGATACGAAGCACGACGAATACATATCTCGAGACGATGAGGGCTCTGTGACGGTCACGACGGCGGGGCTTAGATAGTAGTAAGTACAGGCATCCACATGCCGGGCGATAACTCTTCAAGGCGGTGAAGGACGACGCGGTCCCAAGGAATCATGATAGCGTTCGTCTGCGGAACGGAAGGCATGAGGATATGAGCATAAAGGTAAGGACAGCAATACTGACTTGAAGGAAGTGAACGACAGCCCGCGCTATGCGCCGAGCGAGGCTTTGCAGGTGTGCGTACCCGTCAGAGCTGCTGACTGGGATCTCGTACGTCAGGGAGCGATATCCGGTCCACTAATGGCCCACACGGTGAGCATATGCGCTGGGCACAAGACCAAACTGACTTACCCTGACTCGTAGGTGAAGGCGGCCGCGGCTATCAATGTTCAGTTCGTGCATGGTGTAGGCACTGCTGCCAGACAACCGGACATTGTTCGTCGCTTCGTGGAGAGTGACGCCTTGGCGCCACGAACCTTTGACGCGGAACTTAATCTGCGTCCCGGGGAAGCGACGGAAGCCGTCCATCATCGGCGGCCCAAACGCCGCAGACGTCGACGAGCGCCTCGTGCGTCCCTTGAACTGCGAGTTGTACGGCGTCATGGCCATCGGCGCGGTGACCAGGGGCGGCATAGCGCCGTACCCGGTGCCCGTACTCAGCGTGCGCTGACGCTGGTGGTCNTCGATGGGGTAGTACTCGTCCGTGAGCGGCGAGTCTTCGAATGCTGGGCGAGAGGAGAGACGACCCGTCGGCATGGGCGAGGACGGGGGGTGGGAGCGGGAGTGGTGGGGATGCTGCTGCTCACGTGTGCCAACCGAGTACCGATTCTGCATCTGCCCTGGAGGCGGGAATGCCTGATATGGCTGCTGAGGGAATGGCTGCACAGACGGAGGGCGCATGTTAGGCCGGGCGGCCGACCACGGCTGGGCGCGCGGTGGGCGGCTCACCTCATCGAAACCGTCCTCGACCGCGAATGGGTCGCTGAAGTCGTTGAAGGGTGTCTGCCGGTTGAACTGGTCTTGGTATTGGGGGAAGGGTACACCGCGTTGACCTGAGAAAGACGGGCGATGTCCTGGGGCAGACTGTCCGCGGTATTGATCGTAGTACGCCATGGGTGGTGATGAAGATCGAAAGGTATGACGTTGAGAGGGCCTCAGGGAATGAGTAGGAGGGGAGGAGTTGCAACGTCTGAGGAGATGGAGGTGGGGATCTGGAAGGCTGTTGGCCGGGGGAGAGCACAGACAGCAGGGTGGTTTTATATTGAATGAAGGGGAAGTGGCGCTGTGTGCACAATGAGTTTGGAGAACAAGGTCCACTGGCAGCCTCGAGGACGAGATGCAGCTGCAAAGATCCCGGGGTCGAGTACGTCAAAGCTTGGTTCCGAAATGAAGCCAAAGCACCCTGTGAAAGGAACTTCAGAGCCCTGGTGACTTGCGGCGTGCGGCGAGGTGATTGAGAGAACCACGACTACGGCAGCGTGTTCTGCCCCACTGCTGGATCAGTCAACTTGGGGAGAATGCAACGAGATAAAATATATACCCACAGCCTTATAGTCAGCCCCATTCGATCCTGGTCCAGAAGTCAGCCTCTCGGTATCTCGAGCGTCATAGCTTTGATTTGACGGCAGTGAACAGGTGAGAGTTCCCCTTGAGAGATCTAACAGAGCCTGTCGATTGTCATGGGAGTTCTTTGTCAAGGTACAGTATTCCTGTCCCAGCACATGGGCTGACGTGCAGCCTCGTGTTGACGGGACGGCTTCGTGCCAGGCCTTGCTGCTCCGAGGTCAATGGAGAAGTAAAAACGGGATAGAATCCTCATAGATAGTGCTTGAAACCAATTTTAATTGAGGTGCCATAGGCCAGGATGCTGTCCGTCCTTTCTCTGGGATCAAGAACCCTCGCCTTGAGTCCAAGTCGGTGCTACGGTACTGAAGATACGAACGCGCGTCTCCTACAAACTTTGACGCCACTAGCGCGTTGTCACTCGTCACAGCGCCACGTGCTGCTTACCGACGTAAGTTCCTGCATTTCTTCTCTCTCAAAGCCGATTGCTACTAATATTCCTGTGTATCGCTTTCTATCAGGTATTGGTTGAGCAATATTCTCTGCAGATCTCGGCGGTACCCCACCTGGAAGTGGAATGTAGGCTTATATCTGATATCGCACGTGATGCAGAGCCTTGTTTCGATGTGACAGTCGCGACGGAGCTCACCAGTGGCACCTGCAAGTGGCGGTCGTCCGAGTCGTACTCGACGTAACGGTCGATGCGATCCACGGCCCACGGGGCCCTCAACGTTCGTTCTTAACAAAGCGCTTCTATTTCTAAATCCTGCCGTGTCGAGATATTTCTCAAAGCTCCCCATGCAGTGTGCACAGGCCGGCTCGGTCACTTGTCGGATTCGAGCTCACGAGATAGGCCTTCAGGCGCCCTCAGGTAGCCACAGCTCCCCACTAGACGGTCGCTCAACTGCCACTGACAGACGTCCATGTGATTTTACGAAGTGTTTCTCGG
The DNA here is from genome assembly GCA_004681135.1 of Hericium alpestre. Taxonomy (NCBI): domain Eukaryota; kingdom Fungi; phylum Basidiomycota; class Agaricomycetes; order Russulales; family Hericiaceae; genus Hericium; species Hericium alpestre. The sequence continues at coordinate 3,546 of SFCI01000322.1, read as the reverse complement.
CAGGCAGGCATCAAAGTGAGATTGATGCTCCTGAAGGATAGTCGTACTTGGGTTCGTCGCCATTCTTTTTTCGGTACGTATCCACAGCTACGTGTCTGCAGCCTGGCTGGATTTTATTCTATCTGGAAACAGGTACATGACTTGGCGCAAGGACTGTGCTGCTTGAATGATGCGCCCGTTCCATGCAGTCGGGGTCAGGCATCGGACTTGACCTGTGCGTCAACGTTGACGTCTTTCTGGATCCATGACGAGGTCCTCTTTGGGTTTGACAGTTGGTAAGATTGTCAACCAATAGCCTAAGTCTCTCTTCGTGGCAAATGCATTCGCAGGAAACCCGGCCGAGCGCGGGACAGGAATCTGTTCCCTGACGTTCGAGCTTGAGCAACAGTTGTTCCGTGTACCACGTTCCTCAGCTCGAGGCCTCATTTCCAGATTCTCGGCCCAATACGCCGCCACAGGCCCCGTGAAGCTCCTATGTACGTTTCCCGACAAAATAGCACTTTTTGAACCGGATTTTGCGATTTTCCTTCCCGAATATAGAACTTTTCTGGGCGGTCGACGGCCGATCTTTCCCGTTTAATAGCACTTTTGGGGCCGATTTTGGCAGGGATTGATCTTACTAGACCGGGCGCGGACATGATCAAAGGCGGCCCGTGGTCCACCTTCTTANGGCGCTGCTCAATGCAATTGTCAGCCCGTGAGGCATGCCNCATCATATCGTGTTCGTCTTGCTCAGGGCCTTGGTCCTGAGATGCACAAGCTGAAAGTTGACCATGAATTCCACTGACAGNAGGACAACAGCAAAGCCTGTTATGCTTCTCGTGGGCGAAGGTGCACACTAGCTTTATACAATAAAGGTCCTCACCCGATTATTGCCCACAATATTCCAGATCTTTTTCTGAATCTAGCAGAGGGAAATGTCTGCATGATTAACATACTTGGATGAGGCGGTTCTGTGGTGACATGCAGCGAGACATACTAGGGCAGCCGCTGCTATATTCAAGCTATATTCTCAAATTTTACAAGCAAGGTGCAAGTCATCAACACTGTTCAAAGATCGGTCGACACTGTCGACTCGGCTGCAGGTCTATCATATCTGTCTCCATCACTACCTTCCCTTGATGCATGTATGTACCATTCCCTCTCTGTCTTTCGAACCATAGTCACACAGTTGGATCATTGTGATGTGGAGTCGCAGCGAGTCTGCCTCTTGTGCACTGGCCACTCGCATTGCTGCACTGCGCCCGCTCTCATGCAAGCCTGCTCTCACTCTGCATCGCTTGCGCGCTCACGCTCTATTGCGGCTGTGCACTCATGCTCTATCGCAGCTGCGCACTCACTCTCTTGCCGTGCACGCGTGCCGGCTGAACGCAGAGGGCATGCGCTGCATGAGTCTTGTCCCTGATTCGAAATCAGTGCTGGACACTGATGCATGCTCAAAGGGCATCATGAAGACTCATCATCCACACCTTTTCCTGTGTGGACGATAAATTTCTCCTGCTTATACATGCAAAAGCAGATCACGTTCTTTATAACTTAAGCACAAAAGCATCACAAGTACTGATGAGCAGCTTTGCAATAGCAACTTCGTGCAGTTGAATCTGAATACAGCATCACACGACTCGCAAGGGGAAGCCCTTGTGCAGGCGAAGTCTGCGCTATCTTGCAGAACTGATCATTTTGATACGAAATTGCTACAAACTAGAATATGTGTAATGGTAGTATATGTTCGTACATTGAATACTGTTCAAGCTTCGAATTATAGTCCCTATAGAATGGTGCTGAGGAGATGCTGTGACAATACATCACAGATACGAGAAAAATCCCCAATGTGACAGATGGTTCCTGGTAATAGCACTTTTTGAACTCCAAACATTGAACTTTTCTCGGCAGATTTCGACCTCTCTGACCGGGAAGCATACATAGGAGCTTCACGGGGCCTCCGCCACCCCCCGCACTGTGCGCCCATTTGTGCTGGTTGCATGCCAAGACCGCTTATGTAATCTAGGTGCTTCGTCCGCTGTGCATGGACCCCATCGCTCTGCTGCTCGACTCCCATCTCGCGCTCCCCAAACCCTGCGCGGCCCTATTTTGTGGGCCCCTGTCGCTGGACCGCTCGTTGTCCTCCCTGTTGCTAACCCTTCTCTTTGCTTTTTCCTCGATCGGGGGTTCTCACCCTCCTCTTCGCTTTTGCCTCGATCAGGGGTTCATGTCGCTCACATCCCGTATCTGTGCCCCTGTTTTATCTGACGAGTCCCCTCGTCTGTAGGGGCCTTATTACATGGGTCTGTTGCACCCTCATGGCCTGCCTTTCCCATTCTGTTTCACCATCTCATGTCTCACCTGCCGCCGTGCTGGTCGCCGGCCCTGTCATGCCCCTGCTGCCCATTCCTGCCCTGCGCTCTGTGGGCATGGATGCACCTGGTCCAGGTATTATTATTTGCATGTCTTGCTCTCTGTGCCTCTCACGCCCATGGGCTGCCATCCTCTTTCGGCGACCTGCCTATGGCCCCATCACCTTCTTTGGATTGCATGACTGTGTGTCGATCATGCACCGTCTTCTCTGCGTGCATTCTTGACCGCCTCGGGAAGTTTGCATTCCAGGTCACCGAGGTTTTTCTTGGATGTCTGCTCTTTGTGCATCCCTCTGCGCAGCCGGCATCTGTGGTGTGTTGCCGCTTTCACCTGTTATCCGGTCCTTCGCACTCATTTTGTGTCTCTATGGGACATTATCCAGTGATGATATTTTTACCTGGTTTTCCCACAACTGTGGTTTTGCTGACTAGGTTTTCCCAGTATGGGTTTTTCCTCAGGTCTGTTTTCTTCCTCTGCCTTGTTTGCACTGTACTTACTGTCTGTCTTGGCCTCTCTCAGCTGCAACTCATCATCCTGGGTAGTGATCAGAGTAGTTACATGATTTGAGTGTGCATAGTGTAGTCCTGTGCCTGACTACATAGTACGTGCCACTGCTATGTTCCTCAATGGGACCGCTGCAGAATACACTTCCTTCCTTCCTTCCTTCCTTCCTTCCTTCCTTCCTGAATATCCCAGCAGCCATTTGATCCTGGTGCTGACAGAGATGGCCCAAAAATTGGCCACACTGTGATCCTGGTGTGGATGAAAGTCAGATACGACGATCCTGAGGCACAATGGTTGAGTTAAAGAGTCCAGTATCTACTCTGCCCCTGGGAGACTAGAAAGGGCTCAAATTTTGGCTGAGCTCCAATAAAGGTCACTACAAATAAAGGACTCTTTGGCCCAGCTCCAATTCCTGATGTGGATGGATGCTAAGGACCGACGTCCTGTAGTGACCAGGTAGGGACTCAGGCTACACACAAACAACAAAGGCTGACCTGCTCAAGAGGCGATCGACGATGGAGAGAGTCGAGAGCGATTGAGAGAGGGAAGCACAGCGTGGAGGGACTTTAAAGGGCACTGGCGACTGACAGGAGGTAAATCCTATGGAGTTGCAAAGTGGTTAAGCTGAGGTCTAAGGGACTCAGCTTACCGGGTTAAATACATGAGGGATGCGCAGTCAGAGTCATC
>SFCI01000321.1:0-25251 GCA_004681135.1 Hericium alpestre | reverse complement strand
CTGTTGTCTCCTGTAACAGTATGACAGTGACCCACAGCGACCTAGAAAACTTCAAGAACTGAAACAAGAATGGCTATAAAGATGAAGTTTTGTGCTCTGCTGAGAAGGTTTTGAAGAGTCGGCTACCGAGGATTTGGATCAGCGGGAGAACAGCCCGGTCACTGGACTCAAGTCCCTCGCACTGTTGTCGGGCCTGCGGGCAGACGGTCGTTTAATATGCTCCTGCCGAGATATACTGTAGATCCTTGTACGAGGCGCTCTTGACGATCGAAGGCTTCTGAGAAGTGATGAGGCGGGAGACAGGTGCGCCGTGCGCCGAGAGGACGCTCCGGGTTAGGGGTGGGTCGCAGCTCAATGTCATAAAGTTCGGAAATATGATTCCGAGTAATTTTTTGTATGACAGGGAATATGCCTTTCGTGTAGGTACCCCGATACTGTTTCGATGCACGAGGGTGTTTGACCGAGGACGGGAAGCAGAAAAGACTGACAGTGTTGAGCGCCTGATAGTCTTGATCAAGTTGTAGCGATCGGCAACGTAACGGCCCCGGTTCCGGATTGTATCACAAGTTGGCCCTTACGACGCCTTCTCTACAAAAGTGTACATATTGCCTCTTACATACCTCAGCACTTATAAAGGTGGTTCACCTAGAGAAGTCTGACCTGGACATTCTCTTACCATCTCTTACAGGTTGTCTAGGACGTGTTATGCTGAGGCTGAGGCATAGTACCTGGGCTGCTCGTCCTCATTCCACCGTCGTACGTCTATTCTTGATTCCACAATGCAAAGCATACTGAATATCACAGGTCAAGAGTGCATCGATGTCGAAAGCGCGAAAGAGCTCCTCGCAAGCTCAGGCCTCCGAGCTGCCTCCAGGATACAAGGTCGATCCCAACGCTGCGCCTATGCTCCGATTCCAGGCGTCTCTGCCACGCCTGCCCGTTCCCCCACTTTCATCGACCCTCTCCAAGTACCTCGAGACCGTGCAGCCTCACCTGAAACCCGATGAGTTCGCGCGCACCGCAGCCATCGTCCGCGCATTCGGTTCATCTCCGCAGGCTGCGGAGCTCCAGAAACGGCTCGAGACGCGTGCGGCAGACCCAGAGGTCAAGAATTGGCTCGCAGACTGGTGGAACGATGCCGCTTACATGGGCTACCGCGACTCGGTCGTCGTGAACGTCAGCTACTACTACGTCCACGTCGACGACACGGCGCGGCGCACCGCGCCCAAACGGGCAGCCAGCCTTCTCAAGGGCATGTTGCGGTTCAGAGACTTGGTGGAGTCGTGAGTAATCTCGATGTTTCTTTTGGCATCTCGTACTCTCGCGTATCTACGCCGGAGTTCCGTTCGCGCTCCTGAGCGTGCGAGCGTCCGTGAGCACTGCTGACCTGGTTCACGAGTAGGCAGCGACTGGAGCCCGACAAGATCCGCAACGCGCCGCTGTGTATGGCATCCTATAAGTGGTTGTATGTCCGCTCCCATGCTTAGTCTTGGTCAACCTCTGAACAAGTAGTACCTTCACAGATTCCACGCAAACCGTTACCCCGTCATCCCATCTGATACAGCGAGCAAATTTGATCCGAAGACACACAATCACGTCGTGTTTATTCGCAAGAACAAGTTCTATGAGGTTCCACTTGCCCACGCAGACGGAACGGAGCTGAGCGCAGCAGATTTAGAAGCGTGTGTCTTTATTGCAAACAAGCCTACAGCGTCTCTGATGTGCATGTCTTATGCAGGCAAATAGAAGAGATCATCCGGCTGGCCGGGTCCGAGGAAGCGATACCCGTTGGGACATTGACGAGCGAGAACAGAGATCTTTGGGCGAAGGTCCGTCGTCGTGTATTGTCTAGTGGTTCAGTCTTTCTAAATGTTGGTCTACTAGGCTCGGGAGAATCTCGTCAACGCATCGCCCCTGAATGCGGCATCCCTAGAACGTATAGAGTCCGCCATGGTCGTCGTCGCTCTTGACGATACAACACCAATCACCCGCGAAGAGATTGGCTGGGCGTGCTGGGTAGGCAATGGACGGAATCGGTGGTATGACAAGCATCAACGTAAGCATTTCCGCTGTCACGGTCTCATCGTTTCGCGATTGACAGATATCTTCAGTCATTGTTTTCGACAACGGGCGGTCGGGTTTCCTCGGCGAGCACTCGTCCATGGACGGTACACCCACCCTGCGCATGAACGAGTTCATCCTTGCTGGCATCCTCGCGAACAAGATCGACCTCGGGCCTGCCACGCGTTCCTTGGACCTCCCCGTCCCGAAAGAACTACGGTTCGAGACCACCCCCGCCGTCGTCGCCGACGTTCAGGCCGCTGAGCAGCACTTCGAAGAGCTCGTCAGCGTGCTCGCACTCGCGCTGTAGACGCCTGCTGTCGTTGCTTTGGACTATGATGGGTGGCGCGCGTTTGGAGCGGACAGACTGTATCCAGCGGAACTTTATCTCGCTAGCCGTACACCTTCTACTTTGCCTTACTTTTGCCCTTCATACCCGCCCCCGTTTCCCACGCTTGCTACGTCCGGAAACGTACCCTCGCGCTCGCGCGCACTTACATCTTAGTCCGTTTACTTCATACTTCTGTTTGTTTGATGTCTATACCCGATTCACGCTGGACAACATACGCTCGTTTGCCTCTCCCGTCCCTGTCTGTCTTGGTTAGGTTCCGCGGTATGGATGTGGCGAACTCGAGTGGTAATTTAGTAGATGTCCTTGTGTCTGATAGTGTTCATTTGGATAGGTCAGATGTCGAGTGGTTACACCGGCCAGCGCAAGACTACAAATGCTTCGCCACGAAGTCGACAAATCCAACAGTTGCTCTGTGGGTGCACGCATAAGCTCTTCCTCCTCAAGCCATGCTATCTATTACATTGTGAGCCGGCGATCGATGCACGCTTCACATGCCCTGGAAGTCTGATCTGGCCTAGCAGATCGGACAATTAAAGGTGCAAGGTGGAATAATCGTCGTCTGCCTGCGAGAGTCGAGACCTGACCAGCCTAGAATCGAGGAGCCCATGCAACACACCCTTGCTCCCCGCTCTTCCACAGAAGCTACCCGTCGGATTATGTAGGATCACCTCGTACACGGTTTCCATCAGCCCTCGAGGTCTGCCTTGATCCAAGCAGCCTAGACTCGAGTAGCTCCGCGGGGCGCGCCCTTCTCTCCCCGCTTCTTCCTAGAAGCCATAGCCATACGCAGGATAACCCGACTCATCGAGACGACCCTGCTTGTGCACGGTTTCGAAGAAATTGCACGTGGGGGTGGGGGTCACGGCGCGCGACACATGATGCGGGGAAGGCACAATGTCGCCTGTGCCTATGGGACGACGCGGATGCCCTTGGGGAGCACATGCTCAACGCGGACTGCATCCATCGATGCGGGTGCCAGGCTGTGGTAGCGGGTCGTGTGCGCCCGTTTGATCCTCGAGCGGGGTCGTCAAACTGAATTGCAGGCGCTGCATGGCGGCAGGTGGACCACACATGGACCATAATTCTCCGATATTGCGACACGAATTGCGTGCGCAATTCAGCTGCAAGCTGCATGCCGTATGTCGCGCACACACTGCAGCATTCCGCAGAGTCCGCCCGGCTGCCCGATTCTGATCCTAAGATCTTCTCCGAGGCCCGAGGTGGCTCCCAATACAGACCTGCTCGTCTGAGAAGGAAGCCTGCGGGCGCGTCAAGACAGAGGCGATGATCCGAGGAAAGAGGGCGACGCGCTGTTTCACGGTGACGTGCTTCTTGGACGTGTTTCGCCGAGCAGCGCTAGCATATGCGCCGTCCAACGTCCGTGAGCGCGGTGCGATTGTGTGAAACGCTAGAAGATGCGATCAGGTGCGTGGGACGGTTGAGGACATACGAAATAGCTCCTCCTCGGTGAGAATCAACTATGACTTTTCTTGAGTGCGTACATAGTGTCGAATGCATCATTGGTGTACAAACGTTCGACGGGCATGTCGGCCATCGGGATCATTCCACGTCACCTTCCGCATTGGGATAACTTCTTGGCACGCCGTGCCCTCGTTCCTTTGTCTTCCGCCCACGACAACTTTGCTTTTGCGACAAAGTATCTTGTGTTCGAGCTGTGTTACACCCCTCGGACACACTGCTTCAAGCTCAAGACAGAAAGGCTCGTCACATGTGAAAGATGCTGAGTCCCGTTCAGCGCCACCCCGATGCTCAGCGTTCAGCCTTGACCCTCGGCGGAGGGGACGAGCTTCCATCTCCATCCGCTCGACAACTTGGGTGGAGCATTACTTCCAGGGTTAATGCAGTTTCAGCATTAACCCGCTGGCAAACACTATGAACCGGACCTTGGATGCATCGTATGTTTCCAATGATGTCCCTTCCAAACGCCAGTGACCACTCACTGATTAACTCCCGAGTCATGCAAAGCCAATGTTCAGTGTGGGATGCATCACTATTTGCCATCGATGCTCCTGCATGACGAGTCGGAGCCAAGCTTTGGCGTCGCATGCAAGCCGAATCTTCTTTCGCTACGCCGCTCCTGCGCGCCACAACGTCTCTCGGCGTTTGCAGCACGTGAATCCGTCCGCCCACAACCATTGGCTCTCAAACACCCTGCCCAGCAGAAGAAGCAGCACCTGCACGGCTCGGGAAAAGCTGGGACCACCGCCGCGGTCGCGCTTGGGGCCGCCCGCCTCCGCCCGCTGTTCTGATCGCTGTCGTTTTCCGTGGCGATCAAGCACGCGATTATCAGATAACGGGTTCGGATCGCATCATCGGCCGGCTGAGTTATCTGATAACGCAGATCTCCCTCTCCTCATATATTTTCGATCGTGCATTTTAATGGTCGGCAAGCTGGCGCCGCTGGCTTGTGCTTTTTGTCTCTTCCCCCCTGTGCGACGTGATCATAGCTGCAGACGCGATGATGCGAGAGGGAGAACAGGTCAGCGAGCCGCTGCTGCAGGAGCAGGCGCAAAAGGCCCAGCCTGCGACGTCAGCTGGCACGCAGCACGCTCAGTTGCTAGGGCCCTTGGAACTCTCCCGGTCGACGCGTTNTGGGATCCTGGCGGGCATTTGGTGTGCGAACTTTCTTTCTGTACGTCCCTGCACTTCTCTGACTGCGCGTGCGACGTTGCTGAATATTCGGATCGGGTTTCAGTCTTTGAACAGTGAGTGAGAGCCAGTGACATTGGATAACCCTTCAAAGTTTCTGGCTCATGTTTGGTCTGCAGCTACGCTCGTTGCGACTTGTGAGTGCCTGATTCTGCTGGCGCGACTGCTTTTAATAACTTATTGCCAGTGATACCCTCGATCTCCTCTGAATTCAAGAAGTCCAACCAAGCCAGTTGGCTCGGAACAGCGTACGCGCTCGAATTCTTTCATTCGACGATCTACACACCTAATAGCTAAACGTAGCTATCTACTTGCGACATGCACGTTCACGCCTCTTTATGGACGTTTATGCAACGTCATGGGGCGCCGAGCTGCCAACCAGACAGCAGTGTTCTTCGCCGGTCTCGGGGTTCTCTGTTGTGGGCTGTCCACAAATATGGAGATGCTTATACTGGCTCGATTCGTAAGCATTCCCTATACTTCGCTTCTCGTCGACAGGTATAACTTTGTCTATAGTTAGGCGGTCTTGGAGGCGGGGGTTGCTATACCACCTCTTCGTAGGTTCCAGGTTTCATAATGTGCTTATGTCTTGCTCACATACCCATAATGCCAGGATCATTACCACCGACATGTACAGCATGCGGGTAAGTGGGCACGGAATTTGTAGCCGAACCGTGCTCACCCAGTCTTTTGCAGTCTCGCGGCCTTACTTCCGGGATTGCTGCAGTCTTCAACGGGGTACGTGAAATTCCTAGCTCTCGCAAATGATCTACTCACTCCCGGTAGCTCGGACAAGGATTGGGCGGTCCTCTAGGAGGCGTTATAAGCGAATGGTAAGTCAACGACTTCCGACTTTCTCCTCCAGGGCGTATGCTCAACTCCGTCCTAGGCTGGGCTGGCGATGGGCGTTCCTGCTCCAGATGCCGCTCTTCCTATTGTCCTTTACTTTGACCTCATTTAACCTCCACTATGCGACACCCGTAAGTAGTTCTAGTCTCTGCTGCACCTGAAAGATTTACGAACGGCATCTCGCTTCAGGGCAAGTCGAAGACTACTTCAGAGATCCTGAAGAGAATAGATTACGGCGGGAGTGCAACATTGATGGCAACGGTAAATACTCTCCATGGTTGTTTCGATTTCTCCAGATTGTCTCATGTCAATGTGCAGGTTCTGTCGTTCCTTACCTTTCTGAGCACTCACTACAACGACCAGCAGCCAGTACGTCTACGTCCATTCGTTCGAGCAACGTTTCTGACCATCTGCCCAGTGGACGTCCGCCTACGTCATCTTTCCCTTCCTTCTGGCCATCACGTTCTTCATCACGTTCCTAGTATGGGAGCTGCGCGTGGCCCCAGAACCGATTTTGGCTCCGTCCCTGCTCAAGCAGCGCATCCCCGTCCTCGTCGGGTGCAGCAACTTCCTCACCGCGAACTGCAACTTCACGATCATGTACTTCCTCCCGATGTGGTTCCAGACGGTCATGCTGACCAAGGCCTCCGTCGCTGGTGAGCGTCCTTGCGTTTGTCCCGTACAACTCATCGCTGATGCTGCACAGGTTTGCATCTGCTGCCGAATAGCATTTGCATGTCGGTCGGTTCGTTGTTCGCCGGGTATGTAATTTCGCTGCGCTGTCTCGGTCCATGTCTGATCGTAATACCTAGATGGATGATGCATCGCACGGGGAAGTACAAGATGATCAATCTGGTCTTCGGCTTCTGTCCGTTCATCGGCGCTGTCCTGATATCGCAACTCCGGGAGACTTCCAATCCGGTCCACCAGTGGTTGAGCATCGTCAGTTGAATCTCCGCGATCTCCGCGAAAGGAAAAGGACGCGCACTGAGTGTTTGACTGCAGATACCGCTCGGCTTCGGAAATGCCGTCGTATTGCAGACTATGCTCAGTAAGTATTGTATTTCGATGAAGCGCTGCGATGCTAATCCTATATTTTTCAGTTGCCTTGCTCTCCCATATTCCACGTGAGATACCATTGTGTCGGAAAAGTCATTGTCTCATGACATTCCGCAACAGAGTCTTCCGTAGCCATCGGCACAGGCTTCGGCTCTCTGTTCAGGACCGTCGGCCAAGTCTCTGGCGTCGGCATCTCCTCCGCCATCTTCCAACACACACTCGACTCCGAGCTCAGCAAGCGCATCCACGGGCCCGACGCCACCGAGGTTAGTCCCGCGCCTTGCTTCTCTTACATGTTACTGAAACCTGCAACACAGACCATACGCAACATCCGCCACTCTGCGCGGCTCGTCGCGAGCCTGTCGCCCGCAGCTCCAGCGCGCTGCACGCGACTCGTATGCCGGCGCGTTGAAGGCGGTGTTCACCGTCGCCGCAACGTCGACGCTGCTCGCGTTCGTTGTGCGCCTGCCGGTGCGTGTTGCTTAGATTCCATGTTCGCGAGCGTCGCTGATCACGTACGTGACTCAGATCCCGGAGAAGGAGCTCGNGGACTNGCACCCTGATATGCAGCTCAAGGAGCCGGCGGACGAGGAGCGGCCCGCACAGGGCGCGTACCAGCGCGTGCCGACACAGGAAAGCGTGTTCGGCGTCGGGGACGACGACGACGATAGCGCCGGCGAGGAGGGCCACGAGCTCCGCACGGTGGAGAAGCCCCCGCCGCAGGCGTACTTCCGCGTCTGACTGATCTAGACATCATGCCTCGCACAACACAAGCGCACGGACATTGCTATACCCTGCATCACGATTCCACATGCATCTACGCACGCGCATGTAGATACATAGATCGATACGCCTAATCGGCCGTGATAGAATCGCGTATGTACTCCATTCGTGCGCTTCGGACATGTACCGCACGCCGCGCCCGAGGACATTATAGTAAATGACAATTAGATATGCGTTTGTTCTGCAATGCTGGCGACCGCGTTTTCTCCGAGCACGCGCCGGCGAGATACGTGAGTCGTGATGGGCGCGTTGCAGCCGCGCACGCATGCTGCGAGATTTCTCCTGGTGGCGATAGCGGCCATAAAGCTCTGGAGTCGGGCTCGCTGGAGGGTCGAGATCCCCTTTTACTCACGCTGGCGTTTTCGCAAGCTGGGCTCGCCGCGCGCTAGAGGAGCAGAGCGGGTAGCGAAAACGGTGCGTGTGTTTGTTGTTGGAATGGGACGCGCGTTGATGGGGGTACAGGTGTTTCCGAGGAGTGTGGCCGTCGAGGGTCACGTTCGCGCGCGTGCGATGCATGAGGCGCGTACGATTGAATGCAGCGGACTCCGGTGTTGGCATCCACCGAGCACGCCTGATGCCGGCATGCTGGAATCGGGGACATGGCGGTGGGACCACCGCAACGTACACGCCGGAAGCAGGACGGTGATAGTCCAGGCAGGTTAGGGCCATCCGGGGCGGGTGCAGAGGCATCGAGATTCGAGATCCAGATGGACGCCGTCGCACAATTCAGTCGTGTGCGCATGTCAGGGCGTAGTTCAGTCGGACGGGTGGACAAAACCGTACGTGTCGGCGGACATCGCGGGTGGGTGTTCTGGCGTTCTGGTCGCCAGGCCATGTCACGCGGTGCGAGGGTTGAGGTGCGCGTGTAAGAGAGGGGAGCGACGGTCGGACGCCGCTGGGAGATAAGGGCACGGAGGGATGCAGGGGGCATCTCGGGGGGACGAGAAGCAGCGGCGCGCTGCGTGCGGTCGAGGTGATTCAGCAGCGGGCGAATCCTGGCGAAACTGAAACTGACATGCGGGGTAACAGGTTGGGGTGACATATGTGGGAGCTTCCTTGGCTGCGGTGCACCCACGCGGATCTGGCGTTTTTGGATGGCTCCTGTGTCAAGGGCGAGATAGGGTGGATCGAGATGATGAGAGATGGGTTAAGTTGTGACGTGACATGGGATACCCCGCACGAGAAGCGGTCCTAATCGAGAGAAATTAATGAAGGTGTAAGAGAGAAGTTTTCTCGTTCTTCTGAGGCATGCTGCAGGGTAGAAATACCTAATATGTGGAACGCAGCAAGTCTGTCATTCATTGATAAGGGGAAAAGCCTTACCACGGTGTTTGAACGAATGTCAGCTGATGCTGGCGCAGGCATGCTTTGCCAAGAATTTTCAAACTTCCTGTAGATAGTGTATGATCCAGCTATGAGAGCTGACCTTGCATGAACGGTGCAATCGTCGGCCGTCAAGCGCCGAGTGCCCATTGGCGACCTTTTTCTAGGAAGTGATTGTGCTGTTACCATTTAATGAAACCTGCATTGAATAATGCATCAATAGTGGGCTAACTTCGACAGATATCATCGATGCAACTAAGGTGCACTGAACCGCACACAGAAGTCTACACGGTGAGACCGTGTGATGGTCAGGTGTGAGCTGACTGAAATTCAACCTGTGGACCAACTCAAAGTAAAAGAGCAGTAAACATAACAGATGGCTTCATCTCACTAGGCAACGCGTATTCTTTCTTTCCAGGGCTTTGACTCGGTAGGAATTGAGTTGGGGACGTGGAAGTCAAGGTTTGTACTCGGGACGGATCAAAAAGATCGGAACAGCGGAGTAGCGGAATAGACGCGCACAGCCACCCGGAACTTTCCGGGTTCTGCTGACCGTTTCAATTGCCCAGCGCGCGCAGACTTGCTCTCCACCACCTCCTCTCCCTCATCATCGTCGTCGTCGTCGTCGTCGTCGTCGTCGTCGCAGCCGTCGTTGTCCACGTCTATTTTACCACTCATTCTTGGCTGTTCTTGACGCACAAAATTGAATGCACCACGAGGAAAGACACTTTAACAACCAGTCTGGTCTACCTCCTGTAGATGGCTTACCGCCATCTCGCCCAAGGATACCCGCGATCTTTACTTCTGGCAGCGACGATGGCCAATACAATGAGGATCACGGCCTCTTCCCAAGCTATCCGGATGCAGAGGATGTCAATCAAAAGTTGTCTCGGCAGTTGCTGCTAGACGAAGTTTCGGATGCAGCTCTGGCGGCTTCAGCACCAGAGCCGCCATACGATGGTTTACCACCTTCCACCACTCCTTTACCCACCGCATCTCCAATGTCTACCTCTTTCTCCATGGGAGATATCTCCATGTCACCCGCAGCCATGTTTCTTTCAGCGTTCAGCCCAGCGGCGTCATGCGCTCCGTTACCAGACGATGAGGGCGAAGAGGTAGCTGGCTACACGCTTGGGCCCATCATCGGCTACGGCGGCTTTTCGACCATTCGAAAGGCGACCTCGCCCTCTGGAGGTATCGTCGCTTGCAAAATCGTGCGCCGTGCTGACATGTCTAAAGCATCCAATCCGACGCTCGCGCGCGACCGTCTCGACAACGAAACTACGATTTGGAAGTCGCTCTCGCACGAGCACATCCTCCCGCTCTTTCACTCCCACCATACCCCCTATGCCGACTTTTTCTTCATGCTCTACTGTCCCGCTGGCACGCTTTATGACATCCTCAAGCGCGACGGCCGGCCCGCGCTGCCGCACGACGATGCAGGGATGATGTTCAGGCAGGTGGTGCGCGGGGTGCGGTACTTGCACGAGGAGATGAGGCTGGTGCACGGGGATCTGAAATTAGAGAATGTGCTCGTGGACGACATGGGTGTATGCAAAATTGGAGACTTCGGCATGGCGCGCCGCATCGGCGTGTCCGATGCGCCTGCGGGTGACGAGCGCCCGCCGCAGCCTGCGCATTCGAAACGTCTCGGAAAGTCAGGGCTCCCCATCCACCTGTCGCTGTTGTGTCATCATTCGGGCCCGCGACATCGCAATTCGTCGCCATTGCCTGCCACCCAAGGCATGAAAACGCACGCCATATACGAATTCCAGCCGGGCTCGCTTCCTTATGCGTCCCCCGAGCTTCTTCGCCTGCCATCTGCATCGCATCCTTATCAGCCCCACCCTGCACAAGACATCTGGGCCCTTGGCGTCATGCTTTACGCACTCCTAACCGGTCGGCTGCCGTTTGTGGATTCCTTCGAGCCAAGACTCCAAATGAAGATCCTGCACGGTGAGTACAGCACGCGCGTTGGTCTTATCGTTCGACTTTACGTATTTTGCTTTAGGTGTCTTTGACATGCCCGCGGGTCTTGGCCGGGGCGCTGAACTGGTCCTGCAGGGCTGCCTCGAGCACTCCGTCGCAAAGCGATGGAACATCGTCGCCGTTGACGAGGTTGGCTGGAGCATCGGCTGGACGCATGAGGGCACTGATGCGTGCCCCGCGGACAAGCAGCTCGACCTGATGGTCTTGGAGGCGCAGCAGCAAAGCCGGTCGCAGTCCGCATGTCGCAGCGTTGTTATGTCGACTTCGCGCTCCCGCTCGCGTCCGGCGGATCACTTCCCTCAGGACGAAGACGAGGAGGACGAACGGCTCCGTGAGCGCTCCTCGTCGCCCCCTGCACCCGCGAGTCGCTCGCGTTCTCCGCACGCCGCTTCCGCTTCGCCGGGACGGTCGGTGGTGCGGCCGCTGGCGCTGGCTCGGGAGGCTGCTTGCGCTTTCCTGGCCGTGCATGCTCTGCCATGGCCGCCGGCGTGGCTGTCCGCGGGCGGTCCTGCAGCATGCCGCGAATCGTTGTCTCACCGGCTTCGCTCTCACCCAGAAACTCTCTGAATGCCGCAGCCAAGTCGGGTGCATCCTTAAAAAGGACCTCTACTCTCGCGAATACTTCCTCCTAGTGATACGAATTTTAGCATGTACTGGCAAATTGTGATTGTAGGCTTACATTGTTGGCATTGACTTTATGATTGGACAAAATCTCAAGAAATTGCTTGTATGTCTCCGGGTCGTCGCTGAATCGTGTTTTGATCTTCTGAACGTAATCCATGGCCGGCTTGAGGCTCTGTCGCGACACATCGTCGTTGGCGGCCTCTGGTGTCCCTCGTTTGTGCGGCGGATGCTGAGCCGCGGAAAGCACTGATGATGGCCCCGGTCCCATGGCAGAATACGGGCTCGCTCCGTATTCTGATGGGCCTGGAAAGCCACTTTCGATGCCTAACCCTGGTGGGCCCGCCATGGCATGACGCATGGTCCCGGAGGGTGTCGTCACGGTGATAAAGTCATTCGACCGCGCGTCCTGGCTGACGTCGATACGGTATCCGACAGGGAGAAAAGTGTTGAAGCCCTGTATGAGATTAGGGTGGCCTCGAAAGAGAGTGGACACGCGCGAGATGACGCCTGGGGTATCGATACTGGGCAGCATTCATCAGCTCGTACGTAGACATAGTGCTGGGCGACTCACAGTTGACTCTTGAAGTCCTTCATAATGTCCAGGAAGACATTATAGACGTCCGGCCGCTCCTGGAACTGAACTTTCACCGCGTCCAAGTAGCTGAGAGCATCGGTGACGTTCAGCTGCCGTTCTGCAGCATTGCTCGAATCTGCCATGCTCTGTAAAGTTGCGGCACCTTGTGAGGACCCCTCTGCACTCGTTGCGAGAGCTGGAAGGTCGTGAAGAGGTGGTGGTTCGGGAATGGCAGGAGAGTGGTTGTTAGCCGGCGGTGTATGTGAATCTGCGTCAGGTTGGCGAGGCGGCGGCGCCAATTCGGCTGCGGACGGCCCTGCTTCTCGCTCCATCTCCTGATAACCTTCGTTCCCCACTCCGGGTGCCGAATTTCTTGACTTGTTGAGCCTGCGGAGTCCGGACGGACGAGGATATGTTTCGAAAGTCGACGCTTGAAGCTTGAAGGCGGAATATCTGCGCGATCGTCCAAGTTGAAGCCGTCAATATAAAAGTCCACGTGCGCTTGTGGACAAATCTAATCTAAGTGATCTAGCTTGCTCGATCTAATCTAATCTTCACTGACTTCAAGTTGTACTTAAGTTAGGGTCGCAGGCCTGTCGTGCTCAAGATCCTCGACTTTCCTCAGTTGCAGGTAATCATGTATATCATCAGCCCACTAACGTTACCAGTTTGCAGTTCTTCATCATTGACACCGAGAGCAGTATCAAGGACAGGTGCGTCACGACGTTAGCATGGGCTATCACGCTGGCAACTGCGGCCGTTGTGCGCTCAGTAAGTAACCTCGGCACCGGGTAGAAGTCCTTTATCAGCATATCTTCAGTTTTCCACGATTTCCTGTCTTATGCAATGCGTTGAGCCCAGCGATGGTGAACAGTTCGATTGAGCCCCTTCACAATGTCGATTTACGCGTGGTTCCGTCTTCCGTCTTCCCCCGTCGACATCCTAGCATTTCTAGCCTTCATAGGCTCTCTGGTTCTCGCTTTCAGAGCGGCACGAAAGAAGAGGAACTATCCACCAGGTCCGTCAGGATGGCCTATCATTGGAAGCGCATTGCAGGTACCAACGCGGAAGTACTGGCTCAAGTTCGCAGAATGGGAGAAAATATATGGTGAGCAGTTACTTGGCATGTCGTTATATATAATTGATTTCGATTTTATTTCTGTTATAGGTGATATCTTCCAATTCTCTTCGCTTGGAGAAACCACAATCATTCTGAGCTCTGCCAAAGCGGCGAGAGAGCTCTTGGAAGGAAGGGGTAGCGCCATCCTCTCTTTCGTGTCCGAGAATGCTCTGAATAGCGGATCCAGGAGCAATTTATTCAGACCGCCCTCCTTCAGTCATGGCTGGTGAACTGTGAGTACCATCGCTACTTCGTTTACACGTCAACCAATTCTTTACAGGGTCGGCTGGGATCTCGGCATAGGGTATGCCAGCTTTGCGCCGTCTTCAGATTATCAGCCAATCGTGAAGTTGGAGTCACCGTATCCTGTGCACTCCAACGTTCGGTTTCGCACAATGCGTAAACTGAGCCACGCTGCAATTGGGCCTCAGGGATGCGCAAAGCCGGATATGATAGCTATGCAAGAGCAGCAGCGGACGAGGTTACTTACAAAGATCGTGCAGCTCGGAAAGCGACACAAAGAGGGCTGTGACTTCGAAGAGATGATTAAGCTGTATGCAACCGCATGGTTCAAAACACGTTCTTCTGACGAGCTACTGACATCCTTATGGTTAACAGAGCGTCCGCTTCATTGGTCCTCAAGATCACCTACGGATATCAAGTGATCTCCGACAAGCATGACAAGCTGGTCGAGATCGCTGATAATGCAATGGCTGGCTTTGGAGCTGCTGCCTCACCAGGCGCTTTCTGGGTCGATTATCTGCCTATACGTGAGTCTTCTCTCATTCGGGACTGGCCTTCTAAATGCAAGGGTTTCCATGTCTGTGATTATGAACTTGCCCACATCTTTAAAGTGAAAAGAGTCCCGGCGTGGTTCCCTGGAGCTGGTTTTAAAAAAGCGGCACAGCAAATGAGGGCGGCCAGAGAAAGGCTATACGACATCCCTTTCGAACTTGTGAAAAGTAAAATGGTGAGTCCGCTTTCCTATTCAATACCTATTAGCACGAAGATACTGAACCTTTCCAGGCCTCCCGTACTGTACCCCCGTCCATGGTCTCCACGCTTCTCGCTTCCGAGGCACATAGCCCTGCGGACGAGGAGCTGGTGAAGGCCATTGCCGCTTCGCTTTACTCAGGTACGATTTATTTTCGTGTTCTGTAGCCTGGCGTCTTAGCCTCGAACATTCGACAGCCAGCGTAGAGACGGTGAACACCCCAATGATAAACTAGAGTGAACGCGCTGGCTAAAGCCTCTTCCGCAGACTCAGTCCTCCCTTATGTCTTTCCTGCTCGCGATGCTTCTCCATCCAGATGTTCAGCGCCGCGCCCAAGCCGAGCTCGACGCCCTCCTTGGCCTCCCTTCCTCCGCAAGCGGCTCAAGGATTCCGTCTGTTCACGATCGAGTCAATCTCCCATACATCAACGCACTAGTCAAAGAGGTGTGGAGGTGGAATCCGTCTGTGCCTGTTGGTACGCATCCCCATTCTTCGTCAACAGAGCTCGCACTAACCACTAAGCTGGCAGGCCTGCCGCACAGAGTCACGCAGGACGATGTCTACCGCGGCTTCTTCATCCGCAAAGGCACGATAGTGTATCCCAATATCTGGTAAGTCACCCCTTTGGCTCGCATGGCCTCTAAACTCAGCGTTACACCACGACGTCTGCATAGGTCAATGTTCCACGATCCAGAAACGTACCCTTCACCGTTCGAGTTCATCCCAGATCGCTTCCTCAACGACGGCAGCACTCTCAAAGCTCTCGAGAAGACCGCAGATCCTAGCTGGATTGCTTTCGGCTTCGGCCGCAGGTCAGTACTAACACCTCATTGCCATGTCTGCGCTGGCTCATCGTGCTTTGCAGGATTTGTCCCGGAATGCACATCGCTGATAGCTCCGTCTTCTTGTACATCGCGTCGATGTTGTACCTGTTCGATGTTGTCAAGGCCAAGGATGAGGATGGCGGCGATATAGAGCCGAAGGTCGAGTACGATGGGTTCATTAGGTATGTCTGCCTGTTCTCGCGCTCCAAATGATTTGAACAGGAACTTCGGACAGCCAGCCGTCTCCGTTCAAGTGTAGACTGGTGCCCAGGAGTGCAGAGGTGGAGGAGATGATCGCGCGAGAAGGACAGGATGTGTTCGGTGGTGTTGAGTAAACATTGCTGTACCACACGTCTGATGCGCATCCGATGCATGGTTTGAATTCTTGATGAAACTCATTCGCGCTCGCCAGGCCCTGGATGCATCCAGGGATGACCACTCACCTGTATTTTCTGGAGTTGCGTCAGAATTCCAAGGTTGAAGTCCACTAAAACCGAAGGGCTCGCAACTCACCAGTTTCCCGAGCGGTCAGTGCTCTCTCAGATTGCTCCCGGTACCCAGAAGACAAGTATATCATCCCATAAGTCAGATTCGCTCTTCCTTCCTGACCCCAAACACACTCGCTGCCACGTCATTGCCTGATTATGGTGTCGACAGCCTCTAAACGCTAGTGATACAGATGGAACGCACGTCCCAAGTTGGGCCAATGCTCCCATCGCACGCATCGTCTCGCGGGGACCACTGACACAATCATCCTGCGCCCCGACAGGAGCGGCATGCATGAAAGCAAGACTTCGCTGGCAGTCCGCCGGACACGCAGGCCCGCTCAGGGAAAAGAAGGATACTTAGTTGCACTGTGAGGCCATATTCCTGGACAAGAGCTGTTCTGGGCCCAGACCACGTATTCGTGCACTGTCGGCGGCATTGCTGGATATGCACCAAGATTGCTTGCGTGTCAGAGCAGAGGTACGAGCGGCAGGGGTACCTCACGCTGTCTTTGCTCGGACCGGGAGTTTTGAATAGGCAGTCCGCATGCTACTCGCGGAGCGCACGTCCCTGCCAGCGAGTTAGGACGCCAGTCTGGAAAGCGACACGGTTTAGTTTTCAAAAGATGTCGAGCGCTATACCGGTAACTCAACAAGTATGTGCATCCGGGGCAGAAGGTCCACGACCGGGGGCATGTTGTACCGATCATCTTCTGGCGCTCCGCACTGACTGCCACCGCATGCATGATAGGATTTCTTCAAGCTTGTCCTCAGTCGCCTGGCTGGGTGTGATCCATGCGTAAGTGCGCGGTCCGTGCGAAGAGCAGTCCAAGAAATGTCTTGGGGGAGACGCTGGAATGTGAACTAGACGATTGACAGTCTTAGGCCACGTCGGATGATATGTCGTCAAACCGTCACGCTGAGGAGGCCAGAATGAATTGACACGCTGAGATACAGAAAGCGGTGCATATTGTGGAAATGTTGGACAGGTACTGTACAACTAATGCTGACGAAGTGCAGGAGCAGGATCGTTGAACTTACAATCTGACTTCATGAACGCCTGTGCAGACTCTGGACGTACGCAATATCCTCTGGCTCCAGCTCATGCTCGAACTGCTGGAAGACCTGTCTTGCTTCTGCGAAATTCTGTTCAATGATGCGTGCGCGCTCAGCGCTTCGAGGCTGTATGTCGCAGATAAATGGTTTCGGCGAAAGAGTAGCTGCCTACGTTGGCCGTAAATATCATGCCACGCCCAACGACCTCCGTAGAAATGAGAAAACTCACGTCATGGTAGCTATTGACATCGGCTTTGATTGTGATCTTGGTCTTGGGATCGATCGCTAGACGGAATGCGAATCCCCATAAATAATTCATGACATTGAGTCGCTAGATATCCTCAAGTCAGTTGTGAACCCCAGCGGAATCTAGCTAATAATTACGATAGAATCATTGGCCAGATGAAGGCCGACACAGAACCGCTGGTGAATTGTGAGTTCCGACTCGTTCGTTTACGTGTTTCGTCGAGCTCACTCGTCCATAGCCGAAGTGCAGGTCGTGGCGCCGACCGGAATCGTCAGCGCCAGGCTTGGTACCGAATTCAGAGGTCAAGAAACGGTCGGGGTTGAAGGCCTCAGGACTGTCAAATGCCTCCGGATCTTGGCCAATCGCCCCTGCAGAGAGTATAGATACCCGATACTCGTTACAAAAACAAAGGTAGAGCTTACATAAATTTACCAAAATCATCGTATCTTTAGGTATCAAGTAGTCGTCGACCTGCCACAACATGAGAAAAGGAAGACGATTGAGTGACTACACTCACCCTTTCATCTGCAGTTGTATAATGTGGTACCGCGAGCGGCAACGGTGGCCTCAGACGGAACACCTACAAGAGACGTTAATTGAGCGAGCGTGCATTACATCGCACAGAACATCGAGACACGAACCTCCTTCACTATGGCCTGCACGTAAGGCAGGCTCTCCCAGTCTTCCAGGACCGGTGTCCGATCCTCACCGACTACTCGGTCAATCTCTCTCCATGCTTTCTCTTGTACTTCTGGTTCGTTGATGACCTGTAAGATGAAATGGAGTAGAAATGTTGCGCTGGTTTCCGTGCCACCTTCCAACATGACTCCGCACAAGTAGCTGCGGAGATGAAACAGTCAGCTCTTTATTCATATGTCGATAAGATCATGCAAACCCTGCTGTCTCCCGGTCGAGGCCATGCTTATCCATATCCACGACGATGTCCTCCAAGAAGCTACCATTTCGCTTCTCCGCAGCCACCCGCGTAGCGCACCTGTCCAGCATCCCGAAATACAGTTCGCGCTGTAAGGTCCGAACCTCTCGGGCACTCGTCTTCCACGCTGCCCACCGCTCCGGTACGTATTTCAGAATAGGGAACACGTCAACCGGCGGCTGCGTTCCTGTTTCTGTGAGGTGCGCCCACTTATCGACAGAGTTGAAGAAGTCCATGACGTCCTTTCCATCTCGTCGCGGCGAGCGTATACCAGCGATGATGGATGTGATGACAGAATTCGTGTATCGGCCGATGTGTGAGGAGAAATGCTATGATACTCGTCTTAGTCAAGAGTTTGGTAACATAATGACGCCGCCGCTCACCTCGGGATCGTTCAAGAAATCATGCATGACCTGCGTCGCCTCAGCCACCTGTATAGGCAAGTGCTTGGCGCACTGCTCCCTCGTCAACAGATTGTGGGCAAGGCGGCGTACGCGCCTCCACGTCGGAGCTAGAATGAAGCTGATACTCTACCTTCCACGAACTGCGGCGAGCAATAGTCGACGACGTACTGTTTTGCATGAGTACCATGGTCTTTCCGCCTGTAACTACATCGGCAATGTGGAACGGGGGCCGACTTGCAGTGGTCGCGCCCCTGTGTTCAAGCAGATCCCCCGCAATGCGCGGATCGGAGACGATGATCATCGTTCTGTGGGCAACTTTCAGCTAACAAATGTGAATACATGTCAGCCTTATCTCTGCATAGCTGTAACAGCGGGTCTTACCGAGAATATTCCGCCATATTGTCTGGCCCATTGCGTGAACCTGGCAAAATAAGCTTATACTTTTAGATGCAGGAACGACGGGGCATACTTGAGATGCGAATATTCCTTCGGGAATTGGAGAACATTTCCGAGGATAGGAGTCGTCGGCGGACCGGGAGGAAGACCTGGCTCCCGGCGACCTATTCTCCTCGCCCAGAAGAACAACGAAAGGCAGGCAAGAAGCACTGTAAACAGGGCGATGACAGACATGGGAAAGAGGGTGATAGAGGCATCCCTTCGACTTGAACTGGTCTTTATCAGTTTCTTGGCGCATGAGCTACTCGTCGAAATCGACACACGCAACATACCTTTACGCCCCCCGGATGGAATTGCGATATAGGAGTTACATCGGGACCGATAGAAGAACCCGAAAGGAACCCCATTTGCTAGGGAAAGCCGATCGGACTCTATGCAGTTGAATTTTTCATGCGTATTCCAAAGAGAACGAATCTGAAGAAGGCACAAGTTTCAAACTTCTTGTCAACCCGACTACATACCCCTCTCGAAATAATTGAAAAGTAGCTGAAGCCAGAGATGCTTACGACTAGTTGATTTGAAATCCATCGTCGGAACGAGCTTTCCAGGAAAATCAGACGTTGAGATTCATGCCGATGTTGTGTTGCTAGTCGAAGACAATGACATGTTGAGAGCGTCTGGACACTATCATCATGAAATTACTCGAAGTTCCTCTGGGACGTTCTAGCATGCTCGAGGTCCCGCCCTCACGGCAATAGGAACAATGCCACCAGCGGCCTACAGAAGCAGGCTTGAGCTACGACTTTCTGATGCAGCATTCGATGCATCCGACCCACCTCCTTTTGACTTTCAAGCCGGCGCTGGAAGCCATGCAATCAGCAGCACGCTGGCACCTGCCGGCACACGAACATGTTCATACTTCTGTTGACGTTTAGAAGCTGTAAATAAGCACGTGTGTGAGTTTCACAAGACACATGCTTGCAGTCGCAAAGCGGCAGCCACTCGGAAGCACCTAAAAGCAGGATATCAACTCAGAGACGCCAAGGAGGAAAGGCGGAGAAAGGAGCTTCGCTCGCGCGAAGCAGTGATGAAACAGGCTGATGAAGGCCAGTCGAGTGTTGGTAAGGACTGTTGTACTTCTTGAAATTGAATCTGCGCAGTATCGCGTTATATAGTATTACATCCTGTGAGCCCGAGCTCCGCACTGCCGAGAGGGCCACACGAGGATTTGAGCTGACGAATGGCACTCGACGCTCAACACTGGATAAGATACGCCCGCTCAACTGAAAAGCCTGAAATGGAGACCCACCAAAGTACCGTCTCCGTTTCCAAGGCCCACCACGATCAGATCAGCACCCCGGTCTGCGCCCCGGCCGATGCTTGCGCGATCGATCACTGAGATATGTGCAGCGAGCTGTTCTCGAGTACCATCTAAAAACAGACAGACAGCGGAGAAGTGAGAGGCAGAGCTTGATCAGAGAGATCGTCCGTCGTCTCTCGTCAAGATCTACTTGTGGGAAATTAGGCGACGTCATAAGTGCAATTGCTTATGCGCATGGGTCGAAAAAAATACTGTTTCTAGACAAAGTTGAAGTCAGCAAGTGCGAAACACCGACAAGAAAGCTCTTACTTAGACCCGTTAGAGGCTCGACAGCATCTTAACTCAAACAGGGGCATGCAGCATGCAGCTCTGTCAAATAGATTTTTCAGTCGCCTACATCAGCGTGCTGGGCTCCTCTAACGGGAGAGGCATGAGTGGCATTCTGACGTATGTGGCAGAGACCGCACATCCACCCCACGCGCAAGCTAGTTCCAAAACAGAGGCATGGTGGGTATATCCTTTCCTTCCTCACGGATGCCCCTTGGTTGATGGGCAGGGCAGTAGATCCGGTCTCAATCCAGGCTACAATAGGGAAGCAAGAAGATTCGACGAGCGTGCGGGCTCGCATCCGATGCTACTCCTTGGCGGTCCACCGCGTCTAGAATGGCTGTCCGCGATGGGCCTGCTAATGCGAAGCGCCCGGCTTCCTGGATGGAGCACATCGCGTGCATCGATCACGGTCCGTGCGCATATGAAGGGTGGTCCGCTGGCCTTGTGCGCGACATGGGAGGGCAATGACAATGACTTAATGGACATGCCGCGCTTGAGCTTGTTCGTGCAGAGGGACACTGTAACAGGGAATATGATTCGCGAATTGCGCTTTATGAAGTTGAAGGGTGCGAGCCCCCTGAAACGAGGCTTGGACTATTACAGCGCAGGTGCATCTGAGACTGGTGCCGAGCTGCAACTGCATGTTTGACGACCGAGGGAGCAAACGCGTGTCAAAAAATATGAGAGGAGGTCAAAATCTGGCGGTCAGAGAGTAAGAGAGCAACAAACTTCTGGTGCGACCTTGGAATGCGAGGCGGTCAAGATCAAGATCTCAAATAACGCACTGTACACATGTTACTCCAGGCCCGACTGAGTCGGCGTCGATGGCAAATTATATGCTTCGTTTGTTCGTGACGAAAGTCTCGAATAAGAGAGCGTGAGAAAATCAGTTCCTCGGAGACTCAGACAAACCATTATTTCCTGCGGCATTTTCTCACTATTTTCTTGCGGTCATGGGTACCAATGACGAAAGTCCACTACTAGTACATACTACGGCTGCATCTCTTCTTCTTATAAGGACTACTTCAAAGACACTTCTGGTTATCTCTGTGTCATGCAAGTGCGCGGATCTACCGATACTTATCGCGGAGACCAGTCCCTGAATGACCGCGCCTCCGGCTTTCATTCGCTGCAAACAGGATCCAGAGAGAAGTATATTTTGGTCCCTCTCATCTTCTATCTTCTATGAATATCTCCCGCTGCAACTGCCCACACTTGAGCTCCAATCAAATCAGCATTGAGTCAAATTCAAACAACCTCAAGTCTCCTTGCGCTAACTGCCACGGTGCGTTCAAATCTGTTCAAATGCAGCACTGCACCAAGATCTCCTACCTGCAGAAGACAGATCATTGCATTGGTCCCAGCAATGGCCCAGAGCTTTACTTGGCTCTAGCTATGCAGTCGAACCGATATCCGCGATTGTGCGGTTCTTGTCTTTTGTCTTCCGTCACCGATATCCTACACTCTTCGCCTTCGTTGATCAGCTTAATCGCGTCCAGATAGCTTTCCAGACACTCTTAAAGCACTTTGTGTTAGGCTAACTCGTCTCGAATGATGTGGTTGTAACGAAGGTCTCAGCAAATTTGGAGTTATATGTCTTCATAGGGCTTTGTCCATTCCCGATGCGGATGAGACGTTAGCATTCCATCGCAGCATCGGACTCTTCGATCAATCTCAACGTGCGTTCCATGCCTCGTTGTCATGTTCATTTTGATTCGTAGGTCAATCGCGGACTGATAAAAGCTTGAACTCGATAATTCCACCCCCATCGGAATGTCTTTCGTTACCGTATCCACCACCTTCCTCGCATGCATGTCGCTTCTCGTTTGGATGACGAGGATAGGCAGGCGAGAGCCAGGCCTTCCTCCAGGTCCGCCAACGACGCCGCTTCTCGGAAATATCCTCCAATTCCCGAAGGAATATGCACATCTCAAGTACGTCTTGGCATCCCTCCATTTATGCAATATCAACTCACGTCTCCAGGTTCACGCAGTGGGCAAAGGAATACGGCGGAATATTCTCGGTAATCCTTACTGTTTCAGACATGTAATATTTTCGAAGCTGATGAATCGTAGCTGAAAGTTGGTCGCGGGACGGTCATCATCATCTCCGATCCACGCATTGCAAGGGATCTTCTCGAGCACAAAGGTGCAACGACTGCGAGTCGACCCCCGTTCTACATCGGCGAAGTAGTCACAGGCGGGAATTCCTTGATTCTCATGCAGAACAGTTTGTTTTCACTATTTCTCTCGAGTTTCGAATGCGAGAGAACTGACGCGATGCCTGTCTCTTTAGCTCCCACTTGGAGACGTGTCCGCCGCCTTGCCCATAATTTGCTGACGAAGGAGCAATGCGCCAAGCATAAGCCTATACAGGCGGCAGAGGCAACACAAGTCATGTACGATTTCTTGAAAGACCCCGAGGTAAGAGATAGTACCATCATGCTACCGCTCCCCTCAAGTTAAGTCGGATCACAGCACTTCTCCTCCCACATCGGCCGCTATACAAACTCCGTCATCACATCTATAATGGCTGGCTTCCGCTCTCCACGAAAAGGCGGTGCAGACGTCGTCGACTTCTTCAACTTCGTCCACAGATGGGCGCGCCTTGCGACACCGGGCGCCCATCCGTCGATCGATTTGTTCCCTATCCTGAAGTACATGCCAGAGCGATGGGCTGCGTGGAAAATGGAAGCGAGAGAGGTGCGGAGCATGCAGCAGAAGTTGTACTTCGGAACGCTGGACAGATGCGCCGCGCGCATCGCCGAGGAGAGGCAGAACGGTAGCTTCTTAGAGGATATCGTCAAGGATTTGGACAAGTATGGTCTCGATCGGGAGATGGCAGCGTGCGTTCCGATCTACGATTCTATAGAACAAAATATTGACTCCTTAGTCTCCAAAGGTATCTGTGCGGTGTCATGCTTGAAGGCGGCACAGAAACGAGCTCGACGTTCCTTCTCAACTTCATCCTGCTTATCATGAATTACCAAGAAGTACAAGAGAAAGCGTGGGAGGAGATCGGTAGGGTAATTGGCGAGGATCGATCACCGGTCCTGGACGACTGGGAGCGCTTGCCTTATGTGCAAGCAATAGTGAAGGAGGTTCGAGTCGCCATACTCCGACGCGCGTTACGCGCAGCTAAATACTGTACTATGTCCTTGCAGGTGTTCCGTCTGAGGCCCCCGTTGCCGGTCGCAGTACCGCACTATACGACCGCGGATGAGAGCGTGAGTACACCCATGTCACCCCTACGTCCGTTCTTTCTCATGATTTGGAAGGTCGAAAGCTACTTCATTCCCAAAGACTCAACGGTCATCGTCAACATATGTAAGCTGAAGCACGCTCGTTCTTATGGTGCATACGCAATACAGCATCCAATTCCTTTGCAGGGGCAATGGGCCACGACGCAGACGCATTTGATGATCCCGAGGTCTTCAACCCGGCTCGTTTCTTGACATCTGAATTCGGCACCAAGCCTGGCGCTGACGACTCCGGTCGACGTCATGACCTGCATTTCGGCTATGGACGGGTCAGTCCTCGATTGTATAAGTAGAACCATGGGCAAAGACGAAGCTCACACCTTAACACCAGAGATTCTGCGTCGGCCTCCATCTTGCGAACGATGCTATAGTAAGGACGTCTTGGATTCCTCTGGACTCCCAAGTGACCTGAGCAATTTTAGCGTCTTAACGTTATGAACTATCTATGGGCGTTTACCTTCCGTCGGGCTATCAATACCAAAACGAATACCCCGGTCCCAGCAGACATCGACAACTACCACGATGTGAGTCCCGGCATTCAAGTTCATGTGGATGCTCGGATATGGCATAATTTTTACACGATAAACGCAGGGAATGGTTCTCTGCCCACAGCCGTTCGTGTGCGACATTCAGCCTCGGAACGTCGAGCGTGCGCAGATAATCGAGCGGGATTTTGCAGGTGCGAGACGGGTATTCGAACAGTTCGAGCAGGAGCTGGGGCCGGAAGACGCTGCCTTTGTACGGAGTTTGCCCGGGCGCTTCTGAACGAGAATGAACTCTTGGAGACCGACATTCTCTCAGCAGTGATCACATTTTGGCAGCTCGCATCACACATTCCGAACGATGGGTGCTCAGCTTTCTTGATTCCAATCTACTTATACCTCTTAACCTATACCCACCTCCCGCAACGGTGGCTATCAATAACGTCCTCGTCGCGTTTTTCGTTCCTATTCCAAATATGATCTACACATGCAGACGTTGCCAGGCCTCCACGTTATTGTCTGAAGTAGGCAACGACTCGTGTACAGAAGCTTTCGAACCTCCATCTCCCTGCCTTATGTTCGTACTTACATCACGTGTGTGCCCTAATTGGTTCACGCGTCTTTGTTGTCCGAGCTGCCAACGTCGCTTGAAATGCTGTCCTCTTCTCTCGTGACGACGCCACTACGGTTTCCTTTGTTTTCGGGTACCCCATCTGCTCTGGTTGCGGGGCCTTGTTGTTCTCGACGGCCTACATAAAGGGCCGTAGCCGCTAACACCGCATTCAACAACTCCCCACCATGCGTCTCAGCAAGATATTGACTGGGGGTGTTGTGCTCGCGCTAGGCAGTCTACCCGGCGCTGAAGCCTGGGGCGCAGCTGGTAAGCCTTGTTCTACACCATAACCCTGACAGAAACTAAAGAACGCTCCAACAGGACACGAAATCGTTGCGACCATTGCGCAGATCCACCTGCAGCCCTCCGTGCTCCCAATCCTCTGCAGCATACTCTACCCCGACAGCGCCTCCCCCACCTGCTTCCTTGCGCCCGTTTCGACGTGGGCCGATCGGTACAAGTACCGCATGCGCTGGAGCGCGGCGCTGCACTACGTCGGCGC
>SFCI01000320.1:0-25271 GCA_004681135.1 Hericium alpestre | reverse complement strand
CGGCGTCTTCTTCACGGCAGTCGAATTCGCAGCAGTCGTCGAGCTCGTGGGGGTCGAAACGGTCGCGGGCGTCCACGCCGCTTACGGAGCTTGGGGAGTCGGAAGGGGAGACGAGCGATGGGGAGTGGGATCCGGAGGAGGATCCGCTGTTGCTGTCGCCGCAGAGGAAGAGGCGGAAGGTCGTGCATACACCGAGGCGGCTGCCGAGTGTGGAGTCAAGTGAGGAGGAAGAGAGTCCGCGGCAGGCTCGGAACGATTATGTGGCACGTCTGCCTTCCGAAGATGGTACAAGCGAGGAAGAAGGTGGGCGACGACGGCAGGCTCTCAAGGCTGCGTCTCGAACGTCTCGAACGCGTGTGGTGTTGACAGATGAAGAGGACGAGGACGAGGACGAGGATGAACGACCGCGGAAGCTCCCCGAGCGTACTCACGAAGCTTCCAAGGCTCATGCCTCGGCGAGCCTCTTCAAGAGCACTAATTCTCCGGCATCCGTGCATGGTGGCCGGAATACGGCTCATTCGTCGAGGAGGCGCCTGGTGTTGTTCGAAGATGAGGAAGACAAGCAGCCGAAGCCCTTTTCCCTCATGAACAGAACACGTTTGGTCTATTCTGAAGATGAAGATGACGACGAGCCTGAGGAACCTCCGGTAGCAATCAAGCACGCAGCCTCCCGCGCCCAGTTTCTGCCCGACGAAGACGGGATTTCTACAGACGAAGATCATGCATCCAACGACGAATCCGACACATTAAAAGGCGAAATGGACACCTACGAACCTACCCAATCGCAGTCAGACGACGGTACGGCCGACGAGGAGCCGCCGCGTCCTGCAACACATCGCGAGCGCGCGACGAAGCAGCGACGTCGCCTGTCGAACTTCGCGTCGCTGCTGAAGGACGCGCAGCGGAGCGTCACGGACTTGCGGGCGGAGCGGCGGGCGAGCCAGTCTGGTGTCCGTACCCAAGTACAGATCGAACAACCTGGTGTGCGCGAGGAGCGAACGGCCAGCCGTGCTAGCCAGGCCCGCGCGCCTCCGGCTTTACCTCGTAGATCCGACTCCAGCACTCGCAACGACATCCAACATCATATAGGCCCGCGAAACCCCATCCATAGAGATACCCACCGACCAAACGCTGCTGCAACATCCATTAGCGCAGAGATGCATCCGCATGCGAATCCAAGGAAAAGACTGCGACGCGCTGGTCCTCCTCCGCGTATGGCAGCGACAGGCCACCCCTCGCTGTCTCAAAGTAGAAGGCGTGATGAGGTCGTCCCAGCGTCCGACGACTCATTGAATCTGTTTGCGTATAGCGATACCTAGGTTAGGCTCATTGACGTTTTTTGTTTATTGCATTTGTACGACTCTCCACCATATCGCATACATCCGGATCTCTTGGCCGATCCATCGAGTTGTCAACCCACCATCATCATTTATGTTACAGTAATGTTTGTCGCATATTTTGTCTAGCAGTTTCAGCATGTTGTCGTCTAGATCTGCCTTGTCGGCGTCGCGAGGGCGGGTTGAGGATGGGGATGGTGCGTAGGAGTGGATAAAGGCAAAAAGTGAGGGTGAGTAAGAACGACTCCAGCTTGGCTCAGCCTTGGCATATGTGTTGAGAAAGTACATTCATGTACTGTACACTGTACTTAGACGCGTCTTGCGTGATGTGGAATCGAAGAACCGCCGGGCGGGATTCCTGTTCACCTTGTTATGCTTGCATCTTCAGAGGAGACGACTCGTCGATGCCTAAGGAAAAAGAAACGACATCTCGTACACGGACAATCTCAAACTTGAGAAAAATTTGAATGCATGCTCTCGTGCGTGAACGCGTGAACAATGACAGAATGTCACATCCAAGCACTGTCCAAGCAGATGGCATGGAACTTGAAGCGCGTTCTGCCATACTGTAAGCGCCCATCGACAAGATCGTTAGACGCCCGGGGAGTAGCGTCGCTGTAAAGGAATACTTACTTACAGCGCAGGTACTGGATGCTGGGAAGCAGGTTAACGTTGTTGGACCTAAGCAACTAGACTATGTGGTATAGAATCATTTACAGTGCATACATGCAACATGATGCCAGACACAAACAGCAGAGTCAACTCGAACAACATGATACGGGATATAGCATTACAAGTGTCCGATACAGTATCCATAACATCACGCAAGGTATAAGTACAGCCGAGCCGCCACATGCTCGGCAACAGAAAAGAGCCAAGAAGGAACGGTGCTATGCGCCTGCGTCGGGCGCAAGTGGCAGCGGAGGATAGGTGGGGTCCGGCTGGTCCATGTGGTGGCGGCGCCGCGCGAACCGCAGGTAGCGCGAGAAGCGAGGCGGGCCGTGGGTCCTCGCGACCTTCTAGGCGCCCCTCTGCGACACCCGCCCGGTATCTTATTGTGCATATATATTCCGCATCGCTCGCTCCCGTCCGTACATACACTAATTGCTCGCATGTTGATACCACCATTGCTCTGAACACTCCGTCTCTCCACGCTCATGTTGTCATGCTCTGTACATAGATAGTGCTGTTGTCTGTTGTACCCTCTCCGCCCGCGCCTGTAGAGCCGGGCCTGTGCATAGGTAGTCGTTGATTAATGCTCTATGGGGTTTTGGCTTTCACATGTGTGCTGCTGGTCAGTCTCTTGCAACTTGCGAGTGCGCCCGTGCCCGCGCCCTTCGACTTCGCAGCTTCTCCCAGCCGTTCTCGCAAGAGCTCCCACGCCGTCGTCCGCATTTCCATCCGGGCGCGCGAAAGCGTCGAAGGGAGCCAAATAGCCTTCGTCCTTCTCTTCCTGCGCTCCTTGGCCGCGGGATGGAGAGCGCCGGCGTCTGGCCGAGAATGGAGCTCCCTTTCAGCTCTGATTCAGACGGTGGCAGGACCCCTGATAATTGGTGGTGAGGTCGGATACGGTTTTCGGCGGTGGACGCCCTTTGTGGGTGGACAAGATCTCGTCCAAATTAGGAAACTTATGGGTGGATAAGTTCACCGACCTCAAATTTTCGCCACCGACAGGTGGACCAGGTATCAAACCTCTGAACCGCTATTAAATATGGATCCATATGTGCGCTATAGTATATACAAGTGTAATAGACCATCAATTAGTACCCTACTCATCCCGGGGTGCACGCCTTGATGGCTTAAGAAGGTTGCGAACTGCGAGAATAAGTCGGGCTTTGTCTGCGCTCAACTTGTTGTAGATCTCTTCGAAGACACCCGGAAGAAGCTCCACATTGTTGGACTTGCCGGGCAAAATGCGAATTGATGTCGTTGGAAGGAGGCAAAGGAATGCAGCAGCAGGCAAGTGGTTAAATCTCGGTATCCCCAGAGACAAGCATTTACCGTGCGTGGCCCGGAACTGTCGCTGACGCCCACGTTGCCATACCTGTACCGGGAGATATGAGATTGCGGCGATTGACGACGAAGTCGAAACCCAGCCGTGCTTGGCAGCCTTTCCGCCACCTTTTTCGTACATAGTGAGCACTAGTAAGACACGAGAGGTAGTTAGCTGCCGGGAATTGTCTAGAAAGATGCCTAACTCACCTTGTCCAAGCATCAAATCATCATCTACAATGATCAGTCCCCATGAGCCTTTGAAGATCGGGGAGATCATGTCGATCTTTGCCGTCACAATTGTCTCGAGAACTGAGATGCCTGCAAATGCCGCTCGACGCTTTCGTGTAATCTGCGAAGTTCGAGGGTATAAGCAACCGCACTGACAGTGTAAAAAAGATATGACTTACAGCCGTCGCACCAGTCTGCGCAGCAAGACGAGCATTAGCGGTGTTACCAGTCTCAGCAGTCTCGGTTTCATCCTCTGCCTTTTTATCCCCTGCTCCTGCTGCAGATTTACCCCAACGTGTGCGTCGAATAAGACCGGTGTATCCTCGGTCTTCCTCTAGTCTCAGCGTTTCGTGGATCTTGCGCGCCAAGAGACAATGTTCAGATTCCTTTTTTGAGCGTGAGTCGTCTTCTTCGTCCCGTTGTTGGGAACTATGCTTCTTCGATCTCACGCCGTATGCAGCCTCTCGCGTCTGGTTTGCCCTTCGTGCTCGCACAAGAGATGACAAGTCAGTCGAAACATCTATGATCCCTCCTGCTGGGGATTCCTCTGCCGGCTCATCGTCAACAGGACTTGCTGGCACCACATCGAGCACGTCCTGCGGCGGTGGCGGCGCTGCTGGCACAGTGTCAACATGCCTGACCGAGTTGATCAAGGCCGTCACTTGATCCGGCGATGCAATGCTGTTCAAGATATGAGCCAAACCAGCTCGTAATTCTTCGAGCTGGGCAGGATCCTCGTCTGGAAGACTATCACTGGAAGTAGAGGATCAATGTAAGTGCCATAAACTCGTACATATTATACTTCAATGCGACTTACATGCGCTCATACTCCTCCATGTTCAAGGAGGCTGCTGCGAAGGTACACTCATCAAGGATGGTGTCCGTTGAATTGGTTGGTAATGTTGGCAGAGTTGACGCCTGGGTGAGCGCATTCTGAAGCTCTTGCTTTTCAGATATCTCTCCTTGTTCTTGTTCTTCGCCACCTTCAAGTTCATCTTGATCAATGTCATCTGCGGGAAGAGGAGTCTGAGTTGCAGATTCCGAGCTCGGTGCGTCACTTGCCGGGTCATATCCTAAAAGTGACCAGAGCATTGATGCCTCTTCGTAGGCGGCGACTGCGATATCTGCGATCTCCTCGTCAGAAGGAAATATGGAGAGTAGATGCATTGGGATCTTGTCGCCATCAAAGTAAGTGTGCATATATCCTGACGCTTGTTTTCGAAAGTCTGAGGTCTTGTTCTTGGCACGACATGCAGCCTGCAGTCGAACATCAAGCTTCGGGACCATCCTTGCTGCATCAAGAAGGGTAAAGTCCTCGATCAAGCTTCGCATCATGCCAAATGCATGCTCATTAGACTCGCTTCCAGCAAGCCATGGGAGGAGAGGCAAGTTCTGCTCAAGATGATCCCGATGGATGTAGATGAGGGCGAGTAGTCCATTGATGAGGATGTCGGTAATGTCATCAGCGTCGCGAGATATGAAGTAACGTCTTTCAGGATAACCGGCATCCCGTAGAAATGCTTTCCACAGGTCCTTGAAGAATCGTGCACGCAAGACCATCTTGACTCGTTCTGAATGAGGAATCGTCCTGCTCTGGTAAGCATCAACCATCTCTCCGAAGACGAACAAGTAGGCGATGAGGCCCAAATTGTCCGTGTGCTCAATAGCATGCTCGAGAGCATCTGCAGAGAAGAGACGTGCAGCGGCGCGATCATCCTGCCTGTCCAGTTTCTCAACATCACGCCTATAGAGCGGTGAGTCCTCAAAATTCAGAGCCATTGCACGGACAAGCTCATAGTAGATCGGATAACGGCCAAGCAGGAGAAGCGTAGCACCACTGAAGAGGTTGTTTCTGAATGTTTTTTGGCAGTGCTTCGAATCTTGAATGATTGCAAGAGCTTGACCATAGACTTTGTGTACCGTAACCGTGATGAAATGGCCATTACCTTCAGGGTGCAGAATACGATAGTGGATGTCAACGGCAGATGTCAAGGTGAGAAGCTCTCGTCGAGCATTGCGCTCCGTAACGGCCCCATCAGAGCCTAGTGTGATGATGCAGAATGAGTCCGCAGCTTGGAGGAGAAGCCGTAGGATGTCTCGTTCCATGGCTGCAAGTTCGGCTGCTGTCGTTTTTGATCCAAGAGGAGCCATGGCCAGGATCAATGGAGGTACGTGCGAATATGGGATCTGCAAGATCCAGAGTCGTACTTTAGTCGCCTTTGACGCTGATGCTGTAGCGATTTGCTGTGTCAGTAACTTGATGTCTGCGACTTCCATCGGCCCAAAAGCACTTCCGATAAGAAACCACTTTTTTGTATGGCAGCCATCGTAGCAAGTACGCAGTGCAGCGAGGAGTTGTGTATCATCGACGGCCATGTTCAGTGGCGCGTTATGAGGATAATCATAATCTTGCCTGTACTTTCGTGCCCGTGCAAGTAGTTCTGGAGTAATGCCCATGTGAAAAGTCGGCGCTGTGGAACGCTGCACCTGAAAGCTCCGTTCTGTGCGACCGGCGAAATGTTGATGAAATGAGCGATAGCCTTCAGGGCGGATGCACTGAAGTTCATGGCACCATTCGTCGAATGCTGGAGGATATCGCATGTTCTGAAGACCTCGCCCCCGGCTTTCACGATCGGTCATTTCAACCATCACCTCGGTCAAACCCATGAAGACAGGGTTTTTATCGTACTTTCCCTCGGCGACTTGCCGAGCGTAGCGTCGGAAAATGTCATTTGTAGAAGAGCACTGTACATTCTGTTAGGGCCCTGGTAGTAACAAATGAGATGAAGAACATGAACATACCTCCTCGAAAAGGTCGCGTAGACCTTGATGCTTAGTGTAGATTAGACCAATGGCAGAGTTCTGATAGCAGTGAGGGACAAATATTCGGTTTTCATCTTCAGGTATCTTCCGGTTTATCGCAGTCAGGAAGGCCCGCAAGGAGAGTAGCTTCCGACAATTTGAACATGGCCGAACAATGTCATTGATCTTCTTGACGTCGCTCAAGCAAGGCTGCACACCAATAGCGTAGACACGATTGTTCTGATGGTCCAGTGCCCAACGGTGGGTCTGTTGCTGCTTCAGACAAACAGCTTCCTGCTTCTCGGTATCGAGTGCGGTGTACGATTTGTTGAACATCTTCTCTGCAAGTTTAATGTTGCTTTCGCCTCCAGCACTGCGCACCAGTGTGCGTTGAAGGTATACAGTGATACGTGCATCATCCACTTCTTGAAGTCCTGGACATGGCCAGAGCTCTTCAGTCGCTGGCTTCTTCACAGGTATGACACCAGGCTTAAATGTCAACTTCATGCCGATATCCAAGGTCGATGTGTTTCCAGCCGCACCCTTGCCTTTGCATTTCTCGACGTGTTTCCGGAAAAGGTATGTGTCGTATACCGTAGATTGCTTCATGACTTCCCCACAGCCAGAATGACGAACATGACGAGCTTTGGTAGGATCATCTTCGTAGATCTCATAGTG
The DNA here is from genome assembly GCA_004681135.1 of Hericium alpestre. Taxonomy (NCBI): domain Eukaryota; kingdom Fungi; phylum Basidiomycota; class Agaricomycetes; order Russulales; family Hericiaceae; genus Hericium; species Hericium alpestre. The sequence goes on along the minus strand of SFCI01000320.1, from coordinate 18,231 downwards.
TGGGTCAATGGCCTTGAGCTTCGCCTTGTAGCCTTCCCATTTCACCGGATCTGCAATGAACGTCCCGGCTTCTACAGAGTCGTTGAGTTTACGCTTCGACTTTGCAGATGAACTTGCGCCTGTGGTTAAAGAATTCCGAGTCGTCGGAGACTTCAGCGGCTTTGGAGGCTCCTGCTTCTTCTTCGGTTTCGTGCCAGAGCGACACACTTGCTGCTTTTTGGCAGGCGGTCTCGATAGAGTCAAATTTGAATCAGAATCAGGCTCAGACAGCACAGCACGGGTCCGCTTGACAGTGTCCTTCCGGGTGAAAAATGAATCTAACGTGCCCTTCACTCGAGAAGGCACAGGTACAGGATCTGGCGATGAAGGTGCTGGCGATGAAATCGGAGAGGACTGTCCAATCAATGCCGGGGGAGGATCAATATCCATGAAGGAGACAGCATTCATGGCTACAGGCGAAGACGTCGGAATCTTCTCTGGAGTCGGTAGACGAAGCGGACTAGATGGATTAGGTGGAAGTTGCTTGATAGGCTCTGTTGAAGGCGACGTCGCATCGTCATCAGAAGTCTACACAAAACCGGGAGTCAGTATCATGATAATTAATGAAATGAAAGCACGAACACATCGAAACTTAGCAGAATACTCCATTATATCAAGGAACTCCTCGATTCGCAGGTGCTCGCAGTGTTCTTCTGTCCAGAAGGCATCTCCAAAGAGCAGATGCTTCAGTGTATTCACAGAGATAATACCACATGAATGCGAATCTGTCTGTGTTGCACAAGCAAGATCTGTACAGTACCGGAAGCGCTGTGACGAGAGATGATGGCCGAGCCAGCATTTCATGCCTTTGATGAAGCCCGATGGTGCTTGTCGTCCTATAGAATCGCCCCAGTTCACGACGTGATTGGGTCTATCAACTGAATATGCCGCCCAGTGATCCGGTGGAGAATGTGCGACACCAAGTATTACAGATGCCTCGTTCTCTGCGAGGCGATCGCCATATTCCACGACGTCTGCCGGTACAGCATTTGGATATGGGAGAACATCTGGCCCAGGCCTTGAGATCAGAGCAGCAGATTTGGAAAGACCGTCTGCAAGTGACATCGTTCCAAGACTAATGAAGGTTGCTAGGTGAGGTTCCTCTTGCTGCAAACGGACAGCGAGGAGACGCAGCATGGTGTCGACATGTACATCCGTAAGATGCTTCCGCGAAAGAAACATAGACATTTCCGTTGCGGAAGCGTGTCGCCCGAGACCCTCAACAAAACCTTTCCAAGGCGTACTAGCTAGAACAGTGTTGACACGAAGTTGAAGTGCCGCAAGGGAGGGATCCAGGGTAACCTGCTTCTGCAGCCAAGACAGAGCTGCAGTCCAAGTGGCCTTTGCTGTGATCGCCTCCGAAAGAGCTGCCCAGAATCCGAGAGCAGAGAACGATAAGCGGACATCGGTCCGTGTCCAGTAACAAACAGAACGCTTGCCATCGAGCATGGCCTGGCCGGCAAAGTCTCGAAGCTTGCGAAGAACCTCTTGAGGAGGTGTTTGCATATCTAGAAGCTGTGCGAGAGGCGTATTTGCTTGAAGATCTGAGAAGCATGAGTGTAATGCGACGAAGTTCAGGGAGGACGAGCGAGGCGGCAGCTTATGCTGAAGCAGATCCAAGACGGAGAGTGAGGCATCGGGAATGAGAGCAATGCCATCTGCAGAGATGGACACCCGTCGACAGAGCTCACTGGCGATCGGTTCGGGAACATTCTTGTAGATTTTCCCTCTGCCGATCCACTCTTCCAGGATCTCAGGAGTTGCAGGAGGGGGTGTATCACGAATTTCGATACGATTGTCACTCGACATGATGGGGAAAATGGATTCATCGCAGGAGAGAGATACACACGATAATTATATGTACCCCGAGCAAAGCTCGAGTGGCCTGTCCACACCAGACAACGAGTGAGACACGTATTGTGATTGTGTCAATGCGCGAGGCAATATAGCTGAATAATTGAGTGGTGCTGGGCTGGCAAAGTGGCAACACCGATCGCATTGAGCCGCATTGACAATGGGTGGACAATGGGTGGACGGTATCTGAGATGCATCGTCAGGGCCATCCATGGGTGGACAATGTGGCTGAACCTACCTGAGATCGCGATGTGGCGTTGGTGGATGCTCCACCCAAAAATATCCGACGTCGCGCCGGCTCAGGTCCTCAGATGGGTGGACGCGGATCCGACCTCACCACCAATTATCAGGGGTCCTACGGTGGCCACCGCAGCGCCTTCGTGAACCGCGGGGCGTCTGCATTAATGGTGGCCTGAGGCAAAGAGCCGTTTGGATACCCGCGGCGGATAGCTTTGTTTCTTTCGTCTTTCTCTGTGTCCACGGGCCTCATGCGTCCGCGAAGCGCGGTATGTCCAGTGGCTCTTTCATCCTCCCTTTCGATTCGTGTCCTTCTCTTCGTTCTTCGTCGCATTGTCGGGACCACCGGCCACATGCGCACTTGCCACGTACATAGAGGGCAAAGTTCTCATTGGACGCATACGCACAGAACCCTCGTACGGTAGGTGACGATGACGGCACCGCGATCTATGCTTATATCCGCGCCCTCGAACGCGGCGACGATCCTCGCTACGCAGCGACGGCAGCTTCTTCTAAACCGACACGCGACGGGGCTGCAGACGACGCCATTGGCCACGGCGGGGCTTGGCGCGTCGGTACGTACTGACACATGCACGCACGGAGATTGGACGGCGACGCGCTGGGGTTTACGTCTTTCTTCTGCCTCGAGGGCAACATCGCACAGTGACACAACGCGGCCACGATCGCGGTGGTAGGTGCGCTTGTAGGTAAGTGTGTGCGCACGGAGATTGGACGGGCTTACGTCGTGCGGGGCGTGGTGTGCTTCTGCCGTTCTCAGAGGCATGGACGACACGAACACGTATGCGCGCGCGTTTGTGGCGCGTCGTTGTCATTGTCAAGGCTCGCGATCTCGGTCCCGCCGACGTCGATCGTCCCGCCCAACTTGTGCGCCCATTGAACCACTTGTCTCGCTGCGTCCTCGGTGCAAAGCCCGTCGTGTCGTTGCTTTGGCGGGTGGACCGGGCGTGTTTGGGGACGACGCGTCAGCCGTGCGGTCTCTATCTGACGCTGTTCGTGCTCGCAGACCGGCAGCCCTCCCATAGGTGTCGCAGACCCACAGATCTCAGCGCTGCATCCGCGAGCGCGACACCTCCACGCGCGTTGAAGCACCGGCGATCAACCGCCCGCACTGAGACATGCCGACAATCATCGCAATATCCGCGTGCGCATTTCAGCGATGTGCGACGCTGCGGGTGTCGCGCACACATTGCATTGGTGGAGCGTTGATGGGCGATCTGCAGCATATGCGACGTCCAGGCGATAGTGCGTCCGCTGGGTCGCGCACCGGTCGACTGTTGATCGTGATGCAGATGCAGATATGTGTGTATGCTGCCCAGTTATTCAAACATGATGTAGCGCACACGGTCGATCAATGGCAGGGGTTTGTACCTCAGGCGCCGCGCCATCTATACCACCGTCTTGCCTGTGAGTGGCCTCGTTCTACGTCAATCTCCCGCTGTTGACCATGATGCAGCCATATTGCGCATATGCTGGTTATTCATTCATAGCCGATCAACCTATAACATAGATCAACCGCCTTCCATGTGAGGTCAGCGATGGAGACTGATCGCTGCGAAGTGTTCGTACTCCCTCCGGCACCACCGCCAGTTGACACCTCTTCCTACGCGCAAACCGCACCGGCCCTGCATCTCCAACCCCCCGATCCACACTTCCTTAATCTACCGCTCCATCCGAAGCCCGCCATGCCGCACGTCGCACATGCCGCATCCGCATCGAGCCGCCTCCGCCCGCACGCTGTCTAGATCTCCTACGCGAGCGGACTCCCACACGCACAAGATCCGGCCTGGCGTATGATATCGCGCTGGCGCTCGCGATTGTAGCTGGCTTTGGCAGCGGCTTCGTGGGCGTTTGGAGTGCTCCCAGTGCGTTGCCAGTGGCGAAGTGGGTGGTCGTAGTACCAGTCTGGTCCAGGCTGTGGTGTGTTCATCGCTGAGGACCTGACAACGAACTCAGATTTCAGTGGTGGTTATGCCATACTCGTATCCTTGTAACGTAGCGCTTCGTCTCTGCATGCAGGGCATTGATACTTTCACCAGGACGACAATGTCGGACTCTTCGCGATCGACAAGGCAAAGGCCCTTTCAGGACGACCAAGAAAGTCCTCCGAGGCTTCGACAAAGCAGAGGCCAGCAAATGTCGTTTGTCGCGACTCCAGCTCTAGCTTCTGGGCCTCGACCGCGACACGTCCGCCATTGATATACTCGCATCCCATAACGCAGTGCCTCACCTCTGGACGCACAGTGCCGGTGCGTCTACTAGGACAACAAAGCAAACTCTGCAACAACACATAGGTCAGCAAATCATTGTTCACCAGGCCTGGCCCTTGCGACACGACCGCGTTCAGCATGCCATGGCACCCATTGCCGCTGCACCCGACCTACCCCCGACCTACCCGCGCCCATCATCGTTCCCCAGCCTCATATCCTAGGACACAAGGAATGTGAAACAAGAGCAAAGTGTAACAATGCCCTTCCGACGCCCCGCCCCGGGAGCTCTCTGTCTGTGGCCCGTCTCCAAGGAGCCGAGGAACGCACCACGTTGCACGTTCCTGCCCGATGCTGGATCAGCGCGATGCTAGCCTAAACACATGCAAGCTCAAGGGGTGATCAACAAGATGGCAGTTGCAGATAGAGTTCCACCTGGCGCGCCACCGCCCGCATCTCTGATCCGCGCCGCCGCATCTCAGAATCTTATCATCCCTGCTCCCCACAGCATCAAAACGCGTCCGAGCAGCACTCACACCTCGTCGTCCTCGCTGTAGCGCGCCATCACCCCTATCATCCCTGATTCCCATCCATCGTCCTTCGCTGTTCATCTGCGGCCTCGCGGCGCGGTGCAGATAAGCGTCCCGCCTCGAGGCGGCCCTGTGACCAGCCCGAATCGCAGCATAGATGTTCTACTTCGCCGGCGCACAGACCGACACTGCAGCGAGGCAATGGACATTGCATATGTGCGCCGCATGGCGCCACAGCGTCTATAAGTACTGTGCACACCGCACGCGCCGGGGCCCGGGGTGTCTCCTTTCCCGATGCACCTATGTACCTAGAGGAGATGCAGGATCTCTGCCGGACCGATCGTGCAGGCCGGCGTGTATCCCAATCCCATAGCACTTATCTCGTCCATGTCATGTCGCGAACATGTCCATCCATCAGATACCTGCAGCGTGTGTATGTGGGAGGGAGCCGATGCGGACGCCGCCAATGCCACACCATCAGCCCGCGCCTGCGTGTCTCCCTTCCCGCGCACGTCGCCCCGACAGCGTGCTCGGAATGTCTAAATGCAGCCCCCAGGATCCCAGGTGTGTCGCAGACAAAGTTCACCTCCAGCTCGTGCATCTGATGCTGATGGACGCCGGGCGAAACGACCCGCGAGCTTCTGTCCCCGGCGCGCGGACGCCCACAACGCCCCGTATGGCCACGCCCACCCCAGCCGCGGCAGACGCGCNCGGCGAGATCCNNGGCAGCCGCCGCCGGATAGATTGGGCTGCGATTGACGTGCGGGCGCCGAGGCGGGTTCGGAGGACGAACTGAGGCTCCTCGGGGGAGGGAGTGCGCTGTGGCACGTGGGGCTCTGATCTGCGTCAGCTCAGCCTCCGGCGATATCGTCGGCGCCTCGACGCGAGTGTCCACTGCCCAGCCCATCCGCATCCATTGGCTGCGCCGACAGAGGCGCGGCCGGAGCTTGTGCAGGTTGGAGTCGACATGGGAACATGCAAGTGTCGGGCGCGGCGTCTGCCGATGCGTTGCAAGCAGACGCTGCAGGCTCGCGGCGCGAGCACATGGTCGCCTGTCTATGTCATTCAGCCATGTCCCTGATCAGCGCGCAAGCTTGTACGCAGAGTAACAGAGAGTAACCAACACTCAGAACTCGGCACCGACCTGCGAGGCGTCCTCGGATATCCGCGCTGTCTTCTTTCTCAGTTCGCCGACCATCCCGTTGACGGTGTTCTTGAAGTCGAGCAGCTCGCCGTGGACGTCGACGGTCAGCGTTCGCGATAAGTTGCCAAACGCAACCGCCTTGAGGACCTCACATGCGCCGCGTATCGTATTCGCAAAGTCCCCCTGGAGCTTCAGCAGCGCTGTGAGGACATCCGCCCAGATACCCTCGTGGGGCGGGGACGCCCGAGGTGGGCTATGGCAACATCTGCAGCGCAAGGTGAGCATTCGTTCCTGATCCTAAAGTGACCCGAGACATACTGAGGCTCCTCGTAGTTGCGAACGATATCCAGCATTTCCGTTGTTCCGCGGCCCAGTGCGTCCACCATCGCGTTCATAGAGGTACGCAGGCCCGCCGCCTCGGCACCCCTGGTCAATGAGTGGACGCGCTGCGACAGGTCGCCGTGCGCAACGGCATCGCAGACCTTCGTGGCGTCGCGCACCTGCGATCGTAGCGATCGCAGTTCATGCTCAGCGTCCAAGCCATGCTCGGGCCTGGTAGACAGCGGAGTCCGCACAGCCGGCTCATCGACCGGTTGCGTCTCGAGATGCGTTGTCGAGGGCTCCCTAACGTCCCCGCGATCCGTTCGCAAGCATGCACCAGGCAAAGGCGTGTCGATTTCCACGCCGATCGCGCGTAGCTTGTCCTCAGCGGCCTGCATGCGGCCAGCGATCACATCTAGCGATCGCAGGACGCCGTGCGTCTGCTCGTTCGCGGGGCCGTCGTAGCGTAGCGCCGCACCGTTGCCGCCCGCCTCGTAGGCAGACAGCACGGCGATAAGATGCGTCAGGAAGGGGTCGTTGCTTGGGTTGCTCATGGTATCGTGGTGATGACGTGGTTTGCAGTAGCTAGAGAAGAGGATAGGGGAATCGATGGAGAACGATTCGGTGAGCGGTGTGCTCGATTAGGCAGGTAGTATTCGAGGGCATTTCAAATCACGCAGACGGAGGTATTTTGAGTGGTTGGACGACAGCTCCAGGAGAAGGGTCTTGGTTGCAGCCTGCACCAAGCAGCAAGAAGCGAACGATTTTCCGAGTTGTTCGACCGTAACTCCACTCGATAATGTCAGCGATCCAGAAGTGTGTGCACACTGGGCTGCAGCCCCTGCTAACTGTCTCTCCCACCTGAATCACGCCCTTCATCCTCTACAACTAACGGCCCACACACCCCAACTGCCCACGCCCTCTCAATCACACTCAACACCATCCCCTCCTCGACCTCGTGCATCTCATCACCACCTCCCGATTTGCCACCGCCCATCCGGCCCCGCAACACAGCCGCCAGCCGCCCGCCCAACAACTCGCGCACGACGCTCGACGCGNGCGCACCAGCAGAGCGGGAGAGGCAGAGCGAGAGCGCGGTACAGAGNTAGTGCAACGTCTGCCTGCGCGCGAGGCGGGGGATGCGCGGGTCCACATGNGCCGGNGGATCGGTGGAAGAGCCAGCNCTANTAGTAGACAGCGTAGAGGAGCCAACAGACGAGGAGCTAGAGCCGCACAGTGTTGTGTTATCGTCCGAGCACGGAGCAGAAGGGAATAAGTCGTCGAGCTTGCGGACGGCCTCCAGCGCGACGCGGTCCTCCAGAGCCTGCACACAGCCCGCCAGCGCGTCGGCCCGCGCCGTATTTTTCGCGCTCAAGTTTCCGGTCAAAGCCTCGCCGCAAATATCGTGGAGTGTTTCGAGTGTACACCGGAGGACATGCACCAGGTCTGAGGGATCCGTGAGATCCTGATCTGCTCGCCGTTGCTTAGCCGCCATAGATCCCAAGCCGGTCGTCTTAGATGAAGTATCAAATCGCGCAGACATCGAAGGCGGAGCAAGCAGTGCCACGGCCCGGGCCTCCACAAGCGGCTTGAACGACTTGACGAGCGGCACCAGAACCGAAGACGCGAGCGGCCCGAGGAGCGCATCCAGTGCATCGCGCACCGTGTCGTAGGACGACTGAGCAAAAGTCGAGCGTTGGGTCACTGGCTGCCCACGCAGGACCAAAGTGTGTCTTGGCGGATCTGCCAGAGGTCTTGTATGCGCTAAGCAGCGGCGGAACGAGCGTGCGCAGCATGTGCGGGGTTGTACCGGCTAAGGCGGCGCATATATCTGTCGGCGCAGGGCTTGCGCGGTCAGATGCTAGTGGGGCGGTGAGTGTAGAGAGGAAAGAGCTCAAGGCAGCAGTGCAGCGCTGGGATGTTGAGACAATCAACGAGGGAGGCGGCTGGCTCGAGGGGTTTCCGGAGACGGAGGTAGAGAGGGCTTGAAGTGCATATAGGGCCGGAAAGAGGGCGTTGCGGGTGGGACCCGGGATGGCTATCCTCCGAATTAGCTACTTCAAATCACTGCATATAGAATTCGTACCCTTTCCATCGAATTTATATTGCAATTCTACCCTAGGTGGTTGGAGCGGTATTGGCGCCTTCGTCACGCGCGAAGAGGGTGTGCTTTGCGCTGTGGGAGCACCCTTCTTGGTTTTCTTCTTCTTTGCCGCGGGTTCTTCGGACGGCTCGTTGTCGAGAGCCGAGGCAGCTCTAAGCGATACGAGTTCTGCGTGTATAATGAGAAATTCTGCTGTTGGAAAAGACTCTAATACGGCACCGATGTGTTCTGCTTCAGAGGCCGCCTTGACCTTGCCGAGCGCGTCCTCTAACTCCAAAGCGCGTTTCCGCCATGCATTTTCATGTAAGCTCTGTCTGCTGCATGGAGCAGGGAAAAGTGCCTGCAGATCAAGCAAATATGCTGTTCCGGCACGCGGAAGCATGAGTTGTATTGTGCGCCTGAAATTGGTATATCAAAGACCTTCGACAGACTGCTCCGGCGGCTTGAACTTCAGTGCAATAAGGCCCTGCCCGAATCCAGTCGGTCAGCTAAATTACAGGAATTTAGTCAGTGTCTTACTATGGCGATTCTGATTTTCTGCGCGTGCGGGATATTTGGCATGATAGTGAAGGGATGAAGGGAGTCCGGAACGCGGCTGTCACAAACCGGCCGAACCGTGACAGACGCGTCCACCTCGTAGCTGCCTCGCGACTACCACCGTCCCCCTCTTTCTTCTCCATTCACCACTTCTCGATCTATGTTATCGCAGCCCTCCTTTCGTTGTCGAAAATCCGAGACGCGAAGGTGCTGTTTTGGATGCCGCGGCATTCAATGTCGATCTTGTCCTTGGGGCGATTGATGGTGGGCCCGTCGCGTCGCTATCGACTGAACTTGCTTGTTTTTAACTGACACGAAGATATTCAAATTAGACAGAGGCTCTATTCGGCGTATGAACAAATGGCTAACGGAAAGTAGCTATTACCGCGATACACCATCTGACGGCGCATACATGCCGCGGGATGCGGGAAACAAATAACGAGCAAATGCACAGGACGCGTCAAGGACGCGATAAAACTGGTACAAGGTATGCAGGTCAACTACTGATCGTCCTTGATCAAAAAATACGAAACTAAACGCGCTATATGCTCATCCAGAAATTTTCTTGACCTCGAGACACGCAGCGCACTGACCTCCAACCCACGCAGGCTGCACAAGCACGCCGACGCGTCAGCTCTCCTTTACCGTGCCCTTCCCCTTCCCCTTCCCCCTCCCGCCCATCACCGGCGAGTCCGGCCCAGCCCGCCGCGCCACAGTCCTCCCCATCAACGGCGAGTCCATCAGCTTGCGAGCCGGCATCACCTGCGGACCCTGCGCTGCGCCACCCACGCGAGGCCAGGACGAAGCCCGTCGTGCCAACACCTGCGCCCCACGCTCATCAGACCCGCATCCACGCTATAGAGAGATGCGGGCATACTCACCGGTGAGCCAGATGCTAAACAGCAACCCAACTTTGTCGCTCCACGGCAGGAAGTTGACGAGGAACACCCCGATGATGTTCGGAAGGAAGTATGCGATGGCGACGTACGCCCGGCTGTTCGGAATGCGCGCGGCGAGCTTCACGCCCGTGAAGATCGTCACGATCTCAACGACACCGTCGACACACCCGAGCAGCGTCGTATGCAGCGGTGTGAAGCCGAATGACTTAACGATGAGCGAGCGCTGGTTCGTGAGCGAGTTCGGGATGTTGTCGAGCGCGGAGAAGAGCGCGAACAGCCAGGTCTTCGGGTCAGTGATCGCTTTAATGAACCTGGACGAAATCGAAAGTGGAGTCAGACACGGTGAGAGGTGGAAATGTAGTGTCTGGTTACGCACTGCTCTTTCTTGAACGTCTTATTTTCGACTCCAGTTTGATTGCTCTGGACGGCAGAACGCATGGGCTAATTGAAACACAGAAGATGATAAGACTACCGACCTTGATGCGCTGAACGGCCTTTGCTCGCTCATCCGGGGTCAAGAACCAAGCAGTTGTCGGGGAGTCGGGGAAAAACAGGCTAAACATTGGCTGAGCACACGAGATGACTCCCATGCAGTGTCACTCACAAGAAGCAGATGGCAGTAATGAGGGTCATAGTACCAGTCATGATCATGAGCCTGAATGGAATCGTAAATGTAAGTGTATACGGAATGTGTGTGAAACGTACCATTGCCAGGGCTCGAAGCCCTTCGTTTTGATATGCAGGGAACCGAAAGCGATGAAACCAGTGATAATCTGAGCTGAATGGAGGCATCAACCAAGACGTCCTCGGATGTGCAGAAGGTTGATAACGTACATGTGCCATTCATCAAGACTGTACGACGTCAGTGGTACATACTAGGACAACACAGAAGCACGGGACTTACACCAGTATCCGACTCGGACTGTCTGCTCTGTCCGAGTATAGAACATGGAAGTAACGATCAAGAATCCGGCAGTGATAGATCCCTCGCATGCCCCCAGGATCAACCTGACGACGAAGAGACCAGCAAAGTTCTTGCATGCTGCATGTGCGCAGAGAGCGATGGCCCAAATAGTGACATTGAGACTGAAGTTGTGTCAGTTAATCCGAGCGACTTATGAACTTAGTGTGAACAAACGATGTACCTCATCCACTTGCCAACAGGAAACCGTTGCAATGCCAAGTTTTGAGGAAACTCAAAAACGAGATAACTCAGATAGAATACAGTACCGAGCCTTCAATCATGTCAAAAGCGAATCGAAGGAGAAAGACAAGGGTCCTACCAGTTGTATCTAGTTAAAACGAGTCAGCTAATGCATGCCAGAGTAACAAAAAAGAAAATAACGCACTGGTTCGTGGTTAAGTGGGCCGAAGTTCTGTCGGACGATGTCAAACTACAATGGCGAGAAGAACATTGATGTGAAAGACACACTGAATCCCAAGGATTGCTGCGCTCCCCAGTGTCGTCTTGTCCATAAATTGGATCCTGAAAAGCGAAACATGAACAGCCATAGCATAGTCCACGACATCCTTTCCGTACCAATATAACACTATCGAAATATCAATAGCTGTGACGAAGATGATCGGAAGCAAAACATACCACACATCAACGGAAGTATGTGCCTGTCGATCTTGCGCCTTGTCGCACACCGTTGAGCTGAGGGCAACCTGCAATGCTACGGTTCGACAGACCTTATCCTTGTCGCCTCAGCCTCGTCCAGCTCGACCGCAGCACCCGCCACGAGCTGCGCGCCGGTATCGACCTCCTTCGTCGCCACCGCGATGCCATGATCGTGCTTCTCGTCTTTCTCGCTGACAGAGCTCATCGCGCAGAAGATCGAGGGGCCAGAGGAGAGACACGGTAAGGACGGCCACTGACCTAGCGTACCTCAGGTGGTATGTATATTATATAGCGCGCTATCGCGGCACGCGGATGCACCAACACGCTCCGCCCAAGCGTGAAGACGCAATGCCAATTGCCATGCACAGATAGCAGTATCGCGATTCGCATTTGCAAAGGGCCGGTGGGTAAAGACTTACTGGAGAATGGGGGTATAGTATCCGCGTGATCAGAAACCATCAAATGACCGTGTGGAATGGTGAGTTAACGCCACTCTTCGCACCACCTGATGATAAGATGAGGAAGGTCCCAAGAAGCCGGCAGTCGAGAAGTTTAAATCCGTGCTCTGGGTCACTCTTTTGGAGGTTCCCTACGTCGCTCGCTACAGATCGCTACAACTCTACAATAGAAACGGAGTCAGCATGAAAGGAGAGCATGAAAGAGAGTTGTGAGGACACACAACGGCATGTACGAGGCCAAAGCCGCATTAGGCAAGTGTCGTGGTTCGTTATCGGCGTCAGGATGGAATTACTCTTGGATCACTTTTTCCGGCTCCACTCTCTGCCAGGAATTCAGGTGAGGCGATAATGTAAGTTGACTGGCGAACTGCAAGATAGATACAGGAACGGTCAATTCGGCCTGGCAAGAAAGCGTTCCAGCGAACCCATCATTTTGACAAATGTCGTCGGAGACGCTGAAGCGCCTTTCCCGACAGGTCCGACGAACGATTTGATGTTCCCAGAAGAACGGCCACTCTCGTAGTCTCCGCTATACTTGATAACAGATTGCGTCTTCAGGCCCGTCAGGCTAGACACTTCGTCAACAAGGTTGTCCTTATCTCCAGCGGCCTTGGTACTGCTATTTTCAAGGCACGACTTGTATATGGCGAGAAATGTCTGGCCTCGGCCGTTGGCTATCAGAAGATGGGGATGGACGAAATAACGATAGGGCTTGGCGACATAAATGATACGGGGGTCGGAAACGGACAATTTGACTGCAGGATTGGAAAGATCGAGCCCGATGCGCGGTGACCTGTAGATACGCGGACTGTCTAATGACGGGTTGCCCTGGTTCGCGATAGGTCTGAGATAGAGTTTTGCCGGAAGAGCAGTTGATGACGCGGTGGGGAACGCAGAAATGTCGCCAGACCACTTGTCCTTGACCAGCTCGACGATGCTTGAAGCTCCGCTGACGCGAAGCAATTCGTCGACAAGTAACGATGGACCGGAGATGACGCGCTTGTCCGACTTTCGAAGAATGGAGCGCAAGAGGACACCACCGCGAACATTGGACTTTGTTGTCGACGTCGAAGGCAACGTATCAGTAGGGCCGAAAAATCGAGAGGTCGACGGCGTATTGGACGATAGCGGGCTAGAGGATGTGCCGAGCGTCAGGTCAAGGCCCTTGCGGGTGCCGCCTCGATAACCTGAGAACGTGGACAGGCTATCAGACGGGGCTGGAGACGGAGTGCCCAATCTGCGGGGCGCGCGATGGAAGTACCTGGTTGTGATGATGTCGAAAAGGCTTAAAGATGTTTGAAGCAACCGTAGTTGGACGTACCATTGACCAGACACGCGCTGTTCCTCATTTCCATGAGTGTACGGATCGTTGTGACAGTCACCTCTGAGAAGATAGAATTCGACCTCAAGGATACTGTATTCTTCCATTTGGACGGTGCTCAGAGCGGCAGAGCTTAAATCGTCTCCAGTCGTCGATTGGCAGACCAACAAGTGGTGATGAAGTAACTGAGTCGCAATGCATTCGAAGCGCGCTGTTATTGCAGCGGAAGAGGACAACTCGGGTGAAGAGAAATCGAGCAGAGCGCGAATATCGACGCCATCCAAAGAACCTAGTTATGGACCCAATTAGATAGTCGGTCAGTCAATATTTCAATGCTGAAAGGATGACATAGAACAGAACCCGACCTTTCCTTTGTTTCTTGCCGGGTGTCGCCTCCCGCTCTTGAACAACCTCGGATGCAATGCTCTCAATGTTCCTGGTATGCTCGGAGTGCTTCCTCTTGGTCGACATAGAGATGTTCAGCAGTCAAAAGGTCGGGTGTGCGCTGATAGCATGCAGCACAAGCCTTCGACCACCAAATACGTCAGCGTCGACGCCGACGTCGAAAGACGTTCCCTTCGAACGAGCGCTTAGCGTTGGACGTACTTGTTCGGAAGATCCCGACTACGAAATGCACCCGCTCTGCAGGCAAGAGACTGGACAGACAGTCGCTGTCGTCGTTCTCAAAAGGTACCCAACTAGTGCTACGGGTATGTTACAGTAGATGAAAACACAGGCATCAACTATGAATCCTCATTCGTCGCTTCCCTCCTGGCGCCGACTCCCAGCCTCCTGAAGCTTCTTCTGCTTCAGTTCTCGATATCGTTTGATAATCCTCTCCCTCTCGACCTCCATCATCGCCTTCTGAGCCATAGACAACACGCCGGAGCCTTTAGGATACGTTCCACCGTCCTCTTTTATCTTTTTCGCACCGCGAGGGAGTTTCTTCAGGTCTGGCGGCGCCATGGCTATGTCGTTCAGCCGTCGAGGTGCGGACGTCGCTGCCTTTGCGAACTCCTTCGGACGATCATGATGCTTGTCTGGAGGCGGCGAGGCTTCGGGCGTCTCGGACTTCTTCCGTTTGTCGTCTTTCGCCTGTGGTTTCGCGGCGGACTCCTTTTTCTTGTCTTTTCGTGCTTGGCGCTCTACGGCAGCTGCACTTTGCACGGCCGTACGGACGAGAGGGCGCATGTCCTCCTCGACTCTCCTAGAACAAAGTTGAACATAATAGTACGAAGATGAAAATGCGTCTTACCTGTTGAAATGCGCCAATGACTCGCCAGGCTTGATGGTGATGTCAGTCTCTCCCTTCCCCTTCGCACCTGCGCCTTGCTTTCTCCGCTTCTTGGACGGGCCAACGTCTTCTCCGCTTTCTATCTTCCGCTTCTTCTCCTGGTAGTCTCCGCGAACTTGAGCAGCGTTCAGGATACGCGATACGGATTTCGGAATGCCTTCATGGCTGAGACTGCTAGAGGGCGCAAGGTCCTTGCCTCTGTTGTGAACATCGGTATGAGCTCATCCAAAGAAGACGATGATGGTACCTTACTTCGCCTGAAGATTCTGCTCGCGCAAGGAGCGTTTTGCTCGCTTGTGAGGCATATTTGGGCGTGTGGATGAGGGTTGCAAGCAGAAGGCAAAATATTAAGGTTTCCTTTTACGGAAAGGGACCAGGAACCTGAGGCTTGGCGGACCTCGGCTTACTCCAGGTTATGATTGCTCTCATTGCGTCGCGCTGGTCGTCCTGCAAAGGACTCCCTTGTTATCTGAAGGCCCATCTATCTCTTGAATCGCGCGCTGGTGGCCCAGCCTTCATCCCTTGCTTGTAGGTTGTCCAACAACTGGCCAAGGCCACACCTATCTCCCCGCCTGCACACCCGCTGCCACTCCACGACTGCCCGTATCATGTCCAATGCTTCGCCGACTCTGATCTTCCCGAATCGCATCCCAGCCCAGGCATACCCTCCTAAAACGATCAAAACTCCGACCGCTATCATCCACACGGCCTATAGCTATGCCTCGCCCCCTCAAAAGCCACAGGACGGCAACTGGACACGATTCGTATGTGTCAGCGATACACATCAGCGCGTGTTCCCTGTCCCCACCGGAGATGTGCTGCTGCACAGCGGAGACCTCACCAACACGGGTCAGTTTGAGGGAGCCAAAATTACTGCGGAGTGGATATACCAGATGTCCCATCCTATCAAGATGTGAGTGACTGTCGCCATCGCCATGTATCGGACGCGATGTGCCAGCCAGCTACCGCCCCTCTAACAGTGACGCCATTCGTTTTGCAGTGTCATAGCCGGGAATCATGATCTGAGCTTCCATCGAGATTGGTACCAGACGAACTACTATCGTTGGCACCGACAGAAAGAGGTTCGTCTAGTATGCCTGGGCGTTAAATCATTTTGATCACATCGCTCAAGATCGCTACAGGACTCCGCCGAAATCCTCGACTTATTTACCGGAACAAACGCGCGCGAATCCGGAATTGTATACCTTGAAGATGAACTGTACGAATTCGAGACGCGGGCAGGCGGCAGGAAGTGGACTGTGTTTGGATCTCCGGTACGCTTTATTCCACAGTGTCCGCTTACGCACCCCTGATATCATTACCAGTGGACTCCCGACTTCTGGAATTGGGCATTCAATTACAAGCGCGGAAGAGAAGCTGACGGTGGGCGTATTCTGCTTCTGCTTCTCGGGCACAGTCTGATTGTCCTATGTGCAGACCTTGTCTCCACCTTTACAGAGGCAGATATCTTGTCAGGAACCACCTCATGAATGACGACGCCGACGAACTGACTATGGTCTATTCTTACACAGGTTAACCCACGGCCCGCCCCATGACATCCTCGATCAGACCCTAGACGGCGTGCAAGCGGGCTGCGAGTCCCTGCGTGCGCGGCTCCCCGAACTGCGCCCCCGTCTACACGTCTTCGGCCACATACACGAAGGCCACGGCGTGCAAGTCGGCGAATGGCACGCCTCGGAAACCGATTCCGCCACCGCCGAGACACAGACTGACCCGGAACGCACCGTCTTCGTGAACGCGGCCAATTGGCGGCGGGCAGGCGCAGGAAGGGCCCAGACGGCCTGGCGGTGTCGTTCGCGGGGCACGGTTTCCAGCCCGTGATTGTGGATCTGCTTGATGAGCCGGTCGCGTCTGCGCGCTTTCAGTGAATGGACGTGTATGAGTACTTCGCAATATTCGCTATCTAAGCCTCTAGTGGTGTATGTGCAGCTGTATCCTATCTACGTGCAACTGGACTTTTTTGAATAGATTTCTAGTCAGTGTCGAGTATGTACCAAGCAGGAGTTTGCAGAATTTTGTGATGATCGTGGTGAGCTGTACGAGAGACTGCAGTGCTTTATGGAGGCGCAAACATGTCTTCCTTCACCGGATGAATGCATGACGTCACGCGTTCGCACCAGCTGACAGAAGGGCGCAATGGATATAAACCACTTCGACTCTGATCTTCGTCACTCCGTTCGAATCGTGAACACCCACGTACAGCGACATCAAGTAGGTAGCTCACTGCATAACCCGTCGTGAGCATCACCCCAACGTTACAGAACACGCAGACTTGAAGAACGACCATGTTATTCAACGCCGCCCGCCGCGCATCCCGCGTTTCTTCGCCCATTTCCCAGTCCAGCGCCACGATGCGCACAGTGACCCCGGCATCCGTACCAGTCTCAGCAGACGCAGCGCCGTCTCTTCGGCCTCACGGCCCACCCGCGCTCCGAGACCAAGCACACCGCCGAGTCCTACTTCAAGGACGTCGACTCGGAGGCCCCCGCCGACAGCAAGACGCACACCGTCGACGCCGCGCCTGTGACCCCGGCGCAAGTTTCGCCCAGCAAAAAGCGGCGGCTGGAGGAGGAGGGATTGCTGCTCCTGGACCAGCCGGACGAGAAGATGGAGGAGGACGTGATTCTCATCGACTGAGCGTCCTCGTGTCTGTGATTTATTCGCTTTCGTCTGTTTTCTTGGTGCATGATACTTATTATAGAGCTTAACTACTTTTGCGGCTAGCATACGATGTGAATACAGCTGTTTGTGTGTTTCACCGTCTGGGATACCAGATTCCGGGGGTTCAATGCTCATTAGTGAGTAATTTAAGATCGTACCACCGCTCGGGGCTCCCAGGTGCGTCCGTTGGTCCTCGCACTTGTGATGTACTGATTTTGCGTACAGGAGCACCTGCCTTCCTGTGAGTTCTAGGCTTTCAGCCGTGCGTCGCAATTGCAATCATGACCGATGGTGTTAATCCAGCTGTTCTTCTTTTATTTTATTTTACGTCTGCTTCAATCTAAGACAACTGAGAACAATACATGTGAGCAGAGGAGACCGACGGCCTGCATCTCATTCCTTCGTATAGAAATCCCGCCAAATTCATGAGATTACCAGGCCTCCCCCAAGTCTCTGCCCCGACGCATCCCTATCTTCCTGTATTATGGTGCCGGTTCTTCGGACATCTAGGCAGGTCCTCTTCGTGCTAAACGCTGCTAGCCTTTGCCTTCACGCTGGCCATGCGTCCGCCTATCCATCCCCACTGGGCGCGCCGTCCCTGCCCAAGATGGCCATCATACCTGATTTGGAGCCAGTGGACGCTATAACCTCGCTCAGCGCATATAAGAATGCGAGCATGCAGGAAGTGCAAGCCAGCGGGGACAAGCTGGTCGTCGCGCATTTCGTTGTGGGCAACACGCACGACTACACCGTCGACGACTGGAAGCGCGGTGAGTACCGAGGCGCCGTTGCACTGCGAGGCCCTCCATACTGACGGGCGGCGGGATTTTAGACATCGCGCTAGCTGCGAGCAAAGGCCTCGACGGGTTCGCGCTGAACTTCGGCAAGGACGAATGGCAGCCCGCAAAGCTGGACGACGCGTACGCCGCCGCACAGGCGGTGTCTCAGTCCGGTTCCGCGAACTT
>SFCI01000032.1:0-51776 GCA_004681135.1 Hericium alpestre | reverse complement strand
CACCTTCCACATGAGGTCATGTGTCCTAAAAGAGGGGATAGTGTTACGAGATGCCCTGGGAAAGCAGCTCGTAAGCTAGAACTGTATATATACCGTGTGCCAGATGTCAAGCCAGACTTGACATTGCGACAGGGTATCCCAGCCGCGTTTCAGTTGCTGCCAGAACAGTATCAGCAACTAAGAGGCGATGAAACAGAGGGCGAGCGGCGCACTTCAAAGAACACGAAGAGAAGGACGGTATTGGGCCCTAACCGCACGAATGCGGGTGTCCAACCCTTGAACAGGAACCGCGGGCCTTCTTCGCGTAGTGATCGCTTCAGAATCTCTAGAGGGTTTGCCTTTCCATTCTACATTGTATGATCGTCAGAGAGACGCTGATCATGAGAACATGCAGTGACACGACGGCTTCACCTGGGACATCAGACGTGACTTGATTACATCGGCAGGTGCGCACACAGCTGGACAGATTGACTGTTAGCATCCTACGGTAGACGTGAGGCAGGAATTGGCATACTTGTGGCGACTGTCCCCGCTAGACAGCTGGCAACTGTGTGCAACAGAAGGCTGTCGTGCAGTTGGTAATCAGTGAGGGGAATGGGATGGCGCAAGAACCATGACTTGAAGAAGTCATATCTACGCCAGATGTCAACATATGCTCCGTATAGTTGAATGCTCAGAAGCTCACGATCCGACTTGCGAGCCCTGAATATGTCATAGTGAATGAGATGCAAAACGCGAAGACTCGACCAAGAGACGCACATTCATCAAGACTGCCCTGAACTGTAATGCGGCGAGATCAATCAATCAGCGCCTTTTGGGATGTGCTACGAGGACTTACGGTGTTGGTGCCCAAGCCTCGGGTCAATCCCCTGAAACCTTCAGTCTTCACGAGGCTAACGAGACCGCTGAACACATTAGGGTAATTGTACCGTTCTTTGGGATGTCGTGTTATGTCGCTCGTCATCCGCACAAGCATAACATCTTTCGCACAATGCCGATTAGCCCTTGCTTTCGCTTGCGGAGGTAGTAAACTCACCTGCAGGGTTGCCGGCCACCCCTCCGACGCCTCCAGCGGCCATAGCTGCCAGTAGCAATATGCCCGATGATGGCCGGCCGTCTCGTGATAGATGCAGCTTCAATTCCTCGTAGCTTCCCAGACGGACGAGCGAGTAGGTCATCTGGCGCAATATCGATGCGGTGACGCCTGTGTAGAGGCTACGAATGCCCGACTTGGCTATTGACGTGCGGATGACGGTGAAGATGGTAGGGCGTGCGCCATCGACAGAATTCCATGTCTGCATCCGACTGCAAATATAATACACGAGATAAATGAAGTGTCTGAGAGGGAGAATGTTGCACGTACACTCTGGTGAGATCTAGAGGGTGGGTAAAGCACGCCGCTACTGAAAGCAAGCTAAAGATGAGATTCTCTGCAAGGTGACATGTTTACGCACGTGAAGCTGCCACTCCTGCACGAACCACACTGTCAGTTTCAGCAGGGAGACACTTGTAAATTACCTCTGCTAACCTCCAAGCCTAGCAGATAAAGAAATTGACACAGAGTCTTTGTGAGATTAAAGGGCCGTACTCACCAAAAAGGATAACTTCGGGAAGACGATTGGGACATTAATTGCTGAGATACACCTGGAGGAAGGAGTGGTGCACCGGCCGCTCGAGAGTGTAAAGGGTTATGAGGGGGGCCTATACAAACGCGCACGCATAGGAACGCGATGCTGCACGTTGCCAGATAAACGGAGACCGACTCGCCGCGCAGACGCGGTGGACGTGACGCGGGACAACTTTTCCAGCTGCCGCGGCCCGTCGGCTAAACGCCGTCGGTCATTGCCGCACGGGCGTCCATGGGAGAGTGACTTCAATTCCTGAAAGACATCCAGTCTCAAGTATCGCAAAGAATATAGGTGCTCGAGGAGAGCATAAAATTATGTTAGGAATCTGTCGTGGTCAAGCATAGAGAGAGAAGTCCAAGCCATCGTCAACGTAGAAAAGGTCATGAGACTGACGCGTCCGGGGTCCGTGCGTGAGGATAAGGTTGTTGAATCGGTGTGGCGCGGCTTCGCGACTCTCTTTGGCTCTTACCCTCTTCACCTCGTCTCTACACGTCTCTAGCTTTTCTCTTCTTCCCTCTCGGTTATCGATCTTTCCAACCTTTTCAACATGAGCGCACCCGACAATGAAGAACTTATCGACTACGAGGATGAGCACGAAATCATCACAAATGGCGCTACTGCAGCTGTCGCACCCAGCGCCGCGCTGGAAGGGGACGAAAAGGACAAGAAAAACTTCTCTGGCATCCATTCCACTGGTTTCAGGTGGGTTTTTGAGCTGTTTGATAGATTCTGCGCTCGACAGCTCATATGGTTCGTTATCAGGGACTTCTTGTTGAAGCCCGAATTGCTGCGTGCCATCAGTGACCTGGGTTTCGAGCACCCGTCTGAGGGTGAGTTTCTAAGCCATTTTTTGCCGGACGTAAGTGCTAATGACCTCCTTATAGTCCAACAAGAGTGCATCCCTCAGGCTGTACTTGGCATGGATGTCCTCTGTCAGGCGAAGTCCGGTCACGGAAAGACAGCCGTCTTTGTTTTGGCCACCTTGCAGCAGCTGGAACCAGTCGATGGAGAAGTCTCTGTCATCGTTCTCTGCCACACGCGGGAGTTGGCGTTCCAGATCAAGAACGAGTACACCCGATTCGCCAAGTACATGCCCGACGTCCGAGTTGGCACCTTCTTCGGCGGCACGCCTGTGTCCAAGGACGCCGAACTGCTCAAAGACAAGTCCAAGTGCCCGCATATCGTCGTCGCCACGCCCGGCCGCCTGAACGCACTCGTGAGAGACAAGGTCTTGGACGCCAAGAACGTGAAGCACTTCGTGCTGGACGAGTGCGACAAAATGCTCGAGCAGCTTGGTTAGTCATGCAACTTCGACGCCCCACCTCATGCCCCATCCCGTTTGTATACGTCGCGTCACGTTGCGCCATCGGTCCGCTGGGTGCCTACTCTTTTTCGCTGTATTCGTCCACATCATTCGCCGTGCCTACGTGCGCGCGCATCCTTCGATCCGGAATCGGTCGCTAGGATTGGATGTAGGGTTCAACTGCGAGGGGAGATTAGGCAACGTGGCGGCATGCGTAGTCGGAACGAGTCTGCGGAAGAAGCACGTGTGGCCGACAGCGACGACGAGATTGCGTTCAGACGAGACCAGACCTGACGAGCGGCAAGCACTCCAACTGTTATTGTTCACGCCGTTTCCGTTTTTCGTCTGCGAGCACCCGAAGTTTATTTCTCTCTTCTCGTTGATCCCTTACCTTGTCGACATTTATCTCATTGCGCCATCGCCCACTAGACATGCGCCGCGACGTCCAAGAGATTTTCCGTGCGACACCCCACCACAAGCAAGTCATGATGTTCAGTGCGACGTTGGCGAAGGAGATTCGGGTTACATGCAAGAAGTTCATGGCCAACGTAGGCGGTTTGCCTAGTCCGCTCTTATCGTTGCTGACCGATGTGTTCGATTAGCCCTTGGAAATCTTCGTCGACGACGAGACGAAGCTCACCCTCCACGGTCTCCAGCAGCATTACGTGAAGTTGGAAGAGAGCGGGAAGAACAGGAAGCTAAACGAGCTGCTCGACACCCTGGAATTTAACCAGGTATGTCTTGAAATTTATGGATCGATGTATGTCATGCTCAAACAATTACAGGTCGTGATCTTTGTCAAGTCTGTCGCCCGTGCAATCGAGCTTGACAAGCTGCTCGTTTCTTGCAACTTCCCGAGTATCAGCATCCACTCTGGTCTGGCTCAGGAGGAGCGGTACGTGCTTGTTCGGTCCGATTGATTGTGCATCGTCTGACAGGCTCTCCGGCAGTATTAACCGGTACACGGCCTTCAAGGCATTCGAGAAGCGTATTCTTGTGGCGACAGACATTTTTGGTCGCGGTATCGATGTGGAGCGGGTGAACATCGTGGTAAACTACGATTGCCCGCCAGATGCCGACAGTTACCTCCATCGTGTTGGGTACGTCTGATTACTGTGTTCTCATGGCCCCGATCTGACCGTCTCTGTAGCCGTGCCGGACGATTCGGGACGAAGGGCCTGGCGATAACGTTCGTGTCGTCAGAGGCGGACCAGCAGGTGATGGCTGCGATCCAGTCACGGTTCGAGGTCGCCGTGCCGGAGTTGCCTGATCACATTGACCCGGCCAGCTACAGTGAGTCCAGGCCTCTCAGTACTTTGCCTATGCATGATTATCTGACCGGTTTGATGACAGTGACGTCGTAATTTCTCTCATTTTCCGGCATGATAGTAGTGTTATATTTTCGTATTAGTTTGAATTCTGCCGTGTGTCCATTGCTGTCCGTTAAAAACATCTTTGTAGTCATATTGCCCGCTGTCGTATGAATGGATGCTCGGCTTGGTATTCGTGGATCTGTCAGCTGCAAGGAGTTCTGAATCGGAGTGAAGAACGTGGACTGGAAGAGGACTAAGGTCCAGCGGAGCGAACGGATGTGACATGTGTCACGATGACGTTTGGCGGGTTCCTGTCACTTCCGACTACTGGGTCCGTGTGGGCTGCAATGATCGTCACCGTGTGACAAGCGATTAATGCACTTTCGCTTCTTGACGTCCCCTCCCCGCTATGTCTCTTTGATTTCTCTTTTCTACGACACGCTAGCTGCCTACATCTGCGCTAGCCCGAGTGCTATATTATTGAGTGGTAGTAATTCCCTTCCCCGTGTGGAACCATGGTCGACAAGATCGGCTCCGCGTTCTCGATCTCTCGGGAGGAATCCCGTCAATCCCGCCGACGTTACGCTCAGCCCTCCTTCCCCACTCTCTACTTTCGCGACGGCATCCTTTCTGTGCCCGGCTATGCCTTTGAGAAGGTCCCGTCGTCAGACGATTTTACCGTGCACCAGATTTGCTGACTCCATTATACTACAGGCAGTACTATGGGAGGACACCGGAAGTCTAACCCAGCTCGCCGAAGGCAGCAGCCTCAAAGACGGCTCGAATGTCCTCGCGAAGATCGCCCCGGCGCACACCAACGCCTCGGTCTGCCTCGAGCGCGAGGCCCACATGTGAGTGTTCCGCGTCCATCCCCGCACGCGTTCGCAATACAAATGCGCCCGGTGTTCAGCCTCGGACGAATGCAGACGTCAATCGAGACGCTCCGCACGACCTTGCGCCTCATCGACTTCTTTTCGATATCGCAGGCGGACGGCGATGCCGTCGTGCTCCTTCTCGTTCATCCCGGCCCGAACATGCTCGGCCGATATCTTCCCAGGTCCAAAGTTAACGATCTGCTGCTCGCCGAGCCCGCACACACCGTGCCGCCCTCCTCCTCATCGCATGGGGACATGTTCATGACCGACCTCGACACGACCTTCTCCGGCGACGCAGAGAGCATAGACACGATGGACCTGGCTACGTTTCTCGAGTAAGTGCAGAGTTCGCGCAGAAGCTGTGACGCCTGATTATTCGCTTCCTCGTGTGTGAAGGTTTGCTGTCCAAGCGACGAACTGCCTGGAGATGATGCACAAGTGCGCTTTTTTTTCCGCGAAAATCCCGCGCTTGTCACGTACTGACCAGTGATTGTCCCTGGAAGACTCGGTATCATTCATCGCGAAGGTAAGTGCTCGCGGTCAGCACCACACGACGTCATCACTGACACCTCGGCAACATTCCTGCAGTCCGAGCCAACGCGTACCACATCAACGCGCATTCTGGCATTGTCCGTCTGGTGCATTTCGGGAACCGCTCGATTTCACTCGAGCAGTTCGGCGGGCCATCGTCCCTCGTCATTCGGGCTGATGCGTTCGAGGAGATGGACAAGTACAAGGTCAAGGAGGCCCTGTGCTACCTCGCGCCGGAACAGACAGGCAGCGTGGATACGACCGTGGAAGACCACCGGACGGACCTGTATTCACTGGGTGTCATGTTCTGGGCGCTCATCGTGGGCCGAGGTATGATGCCTTTCGAAGGTGGCCCCATGGAGATCCTGCATTCAATCGTGCAGAAGAGGCCGATGCCAGTGCACGAGGTGAGGCGGGATATCCCGCAGGTTCTCGCGCAAATTATAGAGAAGGTACCCGGAATCCCTCGGAGATCGGATTTGCCGCTGATTCATCTCATTGGCGCGGAATAGCTTCTCTCCAAGGGCCCTGATGCTCGATATCAGAGCGCGTACGGGTTGAAGGCGGATCTTTTAGAATGTCAGAAGAGATTGTTGGCTGCGGTGTCGTCGGTCTCCGAGCAGTCATTAGAGGTAGGACACGTTGGTCTCCACTGGGAATTCAGCTGATCTTTGTCATCAGCTTATCCCCTCGTTCGAGATTGCAACTCAGGACCGGTATATGGTGAGGCAAAGTCCCTTCTTCGCGAAGTCCCATTCCTCATTCCTTCCTGCAGGAGTTTACAATACCAAACATCCTGGTACGTTTTATCCTTGGCCCGGCGGACCTGGTCGCTGAATCTCCAATAGTTCGGGCGAGACAAAGAGCTCGAGATCGTCCGTAATGTCATCCGCCACGCTTCGACTAGCTTCTCGCGGTACGCTGCCTTCTCGAAAGGCTCGCTGGGCATGTCTTCAAATGAAAGCCAGAAGACCGGCGACAGTCCTGGCGCAGAGTGGGACAACGATTCCAAGTCCTCATGCAGCGACATCTCTATACACAACGCATCCAGCGGAAAGAATTCGGAGGAGCGACGGGACAGGTCCACCACAAGCGGTTTCCCAGCCTCGCAAGACTCCAGCATCGCGAACACGGGCTCGCAGATGACGGCCGTGGGCGACGGGTTGAGACGGATCGCGCTTGGCCCGCCGTCCGCGAAGAGCGCGCATGCACATGGGGTGGTCGTTATTGGCCCGCCTGGGTACAACCTTTTCATTAGCTGTTCTGCATGGATAGCTGACGTGTTCTGTGTCAGTGCTGGGAAGAGCTCGCTGGTCCTCGCTAATCAGGCAAAATGGCGCTGTAAGCATGACTGCATTGTCCGTATCTTTATAATCATCTGACATATGTTCTTTAGCACATGGTCTGTGGGGTCACGCGAAATTTCAGAATTCCATCGCCGCGCCGTTCGCGGCCTTGGTATGTGTTCAAGTAGATTTTATCGTGGACGTTTGCTCAATTTCAGCCAGCTGTCATGTCTTTCCTCTGTTCTGAGACAGCTCATGGTCTTCCATAGCGATCTGCACCGCTTCATTGCCTCCCTCAAGACGCGGTTAGGGCCCCAGCTGCGCATACTTCCCCTTCTCTACGAAGGTGCTCCTGAACTGCAGGACATCATGAGCCTTGTCGATGGGAACGCAGAACCTCCTCAGGAACCCTTGGCAAGTCGCGAATTGCGCGCGCGGTTCCAGTCACTGGTGGAAAATGTGTTCGCCGTGCTTGCAGAAACCCGCCTATTCGCCCTGTTCCTCGATGATTTGCATGAGGCAGACGATTGGTTGAGTGCCTTTCTCTCTATTTAGCCGAATTCTATTTATTCGGGTCCGAATCCAGCTCCCTGGATCTCATCAGCACGCTCGCAAGCTCTAAGAGCCGTATTGTGAGTTCTTCCCTCACGTTGCAGGGCGCATTCCCAGGACTGAGGAGGTACAGCTTATTTTCATGACGCTTCGCGAAGACCAACCGTGGGTGACCTCCTGCTGACCGCGTGTCGTTCTGTGGCTGATGACCATCCAGGGAGATCATCGAGCGCGTTCGCAGCATGTTCACCGGTCGCTCACGTGCGACGTGGATTCAGCTGGAACCGCTGCCGTATTCCGCTATCTCTTCTCTAATATCGCGCACGCTACGTCAGATCAAAGACGCCGTGGCGCCGCTCTCGCGATTGATCCACGCGGCGTCAGCGGGTAATGCGTTCTCAGCTAGGAACATCCTTGCGACATTACAACGGCAGCACTTCGTAAGAACCATTTTTCACTGTCCCTGCATGGCTTCCGTTGCGTTGTATTCACTCCGTCGACAGATTACGTTTGACTGGGAGCGAAACTGTTGGCAGTACGTCCAGCACCCGGAACTATGCAGTGGACATGAAGGACTGATGATTTGACAGATTTGACATGACTAGCATAGAACCGACGCTGCTTTCGCAGAAGGACACGGCCGACCCCAACGACCTGTCTTATCTTCAATCGCATCTACACCTGTTGCCTGATGATGCAAGGAAGTACCTTATATGGGCATCCTTCTTTGGTTCAACGTGAGCCCACCTGCATGTGTATCTTATGTCTGACACCGACCACCATGCAGGTTCAAAGTGACAGATGTCGCGCAGGTCATGGACCACGATGAATTATCGAGCAGCAATAGTGATGGAGACAGCGACCTCGACGGGTGGATACAGGCCAAACCGCCGTCATCGAGCAAGCGGAGCCAGTTCAACATGGGTCGCGGCTCGATGCGCGGGCTGCAGGTCGCTATTGCAGAGGGATGGCTCGTCCAGCGCGCCCGGGATATGTGCAGCTTTGCCCATGACAGATATCGGCAGGCCGCCGAGGCAGAGGCGGCAAGCCTATCGGAGAACTCGGTGGCGAAGATGTCGTTCAAGGTGGCTGGCGAGTTTGGTTCTCTGAAGGATCCGCGCTGCTGACGTATTTTGTTAGATTATCCTCATGATGCTGCATGAGCCAACGCCTGATATCTATCAGATTGCGGAGCGTGCACAGCGGTAGGTGCAGTTTGGTTGTGGATGTCTAGGATAGGCCCTTTAATTTGTTCGTAGATGCTTATCGCTGCTGCGGACACATACCAAGCGGGAAGAGCTAATCACCCTGCTCATCAGTGCGGGGGACTCCGCGTGGGCGAGGGGAGCTCACGAAGTACGATGAGCTCAATTACATTTCATGTCCGGGTATAGATGTTGACTCTCGGGATTAGCTTGCGTACCAGTCGCTGATCAACGCGCGGGATTTGCTGGAGAACGACACGTGGGCGGCCAACCCCACACGTACATTTTCTCTCTTGACCAAACTGGCAGAGTAAGTTTGCTTCCATTCATGTGTAGCGCTTCTTATGAAATGACGTACCATGTTCTAGGCTCTCGACATGGCGAGGTTAGTACCAGCAATGCGTAGAGGAGTGGAGCTGCGTCTGATCTGACATGCCCACAGGCGAGTACACCCAGTCGGACGGGTACATCGAGGAATGCCTCAAACGCGCCGAGGGCGCAGACAGCAAGGCGCAGCTGTTGCGCCTGCGCTCGCGCAATCACTGGATGCGCAACAACTTCTCATCCGCGCTCGACGATACGCTGCTCGCGCTCCATGTCCTTGGTGTCGAGATCAATGCGGCGCCGACACGCCAGGAGGCAAACGTCATGTTTGAGCAGGTCAAGAATGAGATTCTGGCGGTGGGCTTTGATGCGATATTGGCGATACCGCGCGCATCGGATCCGCGGACGGATTTGGCGGTTACTTTGCTGGGAGACGCAGGTTCGTGTTCCCCATGCGGTCGTCAGAAGGCTCTGCTGCTGATTGATATAATTAGGTGTCAATGCGTATTGGAGCACCGGGGAAGGATTTGCTGATATTATTGGTTTAACGGTGCGCATCGAGTCAGCTCGTCCCAGCGCCTCCGGGATTAACTTGTTTCACAGACGATCCAATTGGCGCTTCGGTAGGATTATTGAATGTTGGTTAAAGAATCGTATATGCTGATACGCCAATCCAGCTCGGGGATGTCCCCCGGCACTGCGCTCGGCTTCTTTTGGACGCTTGGCGGTAAGTTCTATATTGCGCTAGCCATTGCAGTCCTCTTACAAGAATCATAGCTGCCGCCGAGAAGAAAGAACTCTACCGATTCTCCGCTGACCTCGGCAAACTTGCCCTGCGAATAGCGGACAAGCACGGCACAAATTCAGAGCGGTGGTACGCCTCTTACTAACTATACATGGCTTGGTGTTGAAGGACAATGTACAGTCGGGCGCTGGTGCTGTTTAGTTCCATGGTCTCCGGATATGATAATGTTCATATCCGCGCGAACTTACGACGGCTAGAGGAAGCTGCAATGTACGCGAACAGTGCGGGCGATCGCGTCTACGCGAGTTTTGCTAGCTACTACACAACGGAGACGAAACTTTTTTCTTGTGAACATTGTACGTTTACTTTTTTTGGCTGCTCGAGCTATTTCCTGATTGATCGTTTGCAGTGGACGAGCTTGTCATCTGTGCGGAAGAGGTTTACATGCGCCACGCTACTGTCCCTGCGCGAAGCTCATCCGATTTTGTAGAGCTATAACGACATCAAATTATGGACACCGCATGGCGATTCTACGATTTTTGCGATAGGTCAGTCCATTTTGTTTTCGACGATACCTTTTCTGACTGTAGATTGACACAACAGCCCTGCTCAACTGCATTCGTGCACTGGGCGGTTACACCCTTGTCACATCGGCGGAGACCATTTATGACACCGATACCTTCAATGAAGCAGAGTATCTTGCTCATATCTCTAGGTTTAGTGGAAATATAGGGTTGGTGATGAACTGGTGAGTGTCAGCTACCTGCAGCGCAATATTAGCTCAATTCTCGGTGTATCAGGTATAACTCGTTCAAGGTCGTTGCCTTGTATTGCTTGGGCTTCGTGCGGGAAGCTGCGGCCTTAGGCTTCGAGGTGTACGAAAGCCGAGACAAGCATCCTAAGTGTGTTCTAGCCGCTTGACAATTTGCCTCACCGTGCTCACCCTCAATCTAGTCACCGACATAATCGCTATGCTCTTTTCTTCCATAACCTGGCTATGATCGCATGCATCCGGGAAGGCTATACTGACGACGCGATGCGGCAAAAGTACGTCAGGCAGACCATCGTCAATCAAAGCTATATCCGAAGGTACGTACTATCTCACCGACGCTTTTCGTCAATAATGCTAACGCGCCGCAGATGGTTGTCCCCAAGTCCTGTCAATACAAGCGCATGGGTTGCCCTAGTGGTATGTCATTCCTGTTGTACGAATACACGTGAAGCCAATGTCCTCGAATTAGGATGCGGAGATGTCGTCGCTCGACAACAGCACGGAGTCGTACAAGCTTTATGACATCGCTGTTAAGTACGTCCCACATCCCCGTGCGTTATGTGCCAATGTCTGACTATGTATCCTAAAGGTTGGCTGTGAACAACGATTGGCTGCTAGAGGAAGGCTGGGCCCTGTATCTTGTAATGTGTATTCTTCTTGTCTTCATCGCATCTGACTAACTTCCGAGGTTACAGCAAGGATCTCACTTCGTTCGCACTGGCGTGGAAGGTCTTGGCACGGAGCTACAGCGTCGCGGGATTTCTCGTCAGAATCAATGGGGAGCACGGGGCATTGTGTATGTGGCGCTCTTGGATGATGGATATGAACTGACATATATCATAAATCGTTTAGGGCATCGCTGTCGCCTGCTCAGAGCAGCCATCCGCAGGAGACGCTCAAGCGGCACATATTCAGTACCGATGTCGGCGTGCAGACCGAGAATAGCGTCATGATGGGCATCTCCGTGCATCCTGCTCAGCCCATGGCTTACTACGCCTCTGAGGAGGAGAAGCCGGACGAATCTGAGGAGGACGAAATGACGTCGTTACCTGCATCAGACCTAGCTTCCGTGTTGAAATGGAGTAAAGAGATTGCTACGGATATCCATCTCTATTCTGGTATGCTTTCAAAATTTCGGCTGCTGCCGTTGCTGATCCTCACGGACATTTAGCTCTGCAGCGATTAACGGAAATCGCCACCGGTGGGTTGAAATTGAACTAGGCTTCGGTATTGGACTAACAAGTTCTTAGAAACCTCGGGAGCGCAAAGCGCCTGCATTGTAATCTCAGGAGAAGCAGGGGAGTATTCTGTCGCGACTAGCATGGTGCCGCCAGCTATCTGCAAAGTTCACGAGTATGTTTGCAGTCGCTACGTTCGCCACATTGTTTATTGACCATACCTCTAGGCATCCTATTTCAATCCGAATGATCTTGGACCCTCTCCAGAGAGCGATCATCCAGCATGGTTCGTTCCATATGCACTTTGAATATTCATTAAACTTATTTTTCTACGATAGCGCTGAACTCGAAGGAACGCGTATCCTATGAAGATGTCTCCTCAGATTCCCGCTTTGCTTCTGAAGCCCAGCAGAGCCCCCACCGATCCGTCATCTGCATACCGATATTTAGTAACCGAGGGCAAACATTTGGTGCTCTATACCTCGCCTCCAGATATGCCTTCTCCCAGAACACCGTCACTCTCCTCACGCTCCTTGTGCAGCAAGCTAACATCAGTGTAGCGAATGCTCTGTTGTTCAGATCAGTGCAGGCTGGAACAAGAGAGAACCTCAAGATGATCCAGTCGCAACGAGAGGCACTTGAAGCAGCGCGGAGAAGCCGCGAAGACGCCCTGAAGGCCACGAAGATCAAGAGCAATTTCTTGGCTTCTATGTCCCATGAATTACGTACACCGTTCAGCTCTTTCTATGGCCTGCTTGACATTCTGAGCGGGACCGAACTCAATCTGGCGCAAAGCGAAATCGTACAGACGGCCAAACAATCTTGCGAGCTTTTACTGAAGATCATCGACTCCATTCTCGACTACAGTAAACTCGAAGCTTCGGCTGTCAAGCTCGAATATACTGGTTTCTCGATGGAGAACATCATCGCGGATTGCATGGAGTTACTACTTCCTCTTGCAGCGACCAAACTTGACCTTTCTTTCAACATCGAGAAGGATGTCCCAGCTTGGGTCATGGCCGATTATGCCCGTATACGCCAGGTGCTCATGAACCTTATCGGCAATGCCGTCAAGTTCACACCCAGTGGGTCTGTCAAGGTGCTGTGCTCGGTAGACAACGCTACCCTTCCTGTGAATACCAAGGGCGAAGCCGAAGTTAGTCTCAAATTTGTGATACAAGACACGGGTATCGGCCTAGCCTCGAGCGACGTGGACCTACTATTCGTGCCGTTCCAGCAGGCTGACAATTCGTCCACACGACGCTTCGGAGGGACTGGACTAGGCTTATCGATTTGCAGGCAGCTTGTGAAGCTTATGGGTGGTGTCATTGGAGTGCAGTCGGAACTGGGAAAAGGCTCCATGTTCTGGTTCACGATTCCCGTCAAGGTCTTCGAGTCCGACGAGTCGCGCAAAGCGGAAGAGAATATCGCAGCCATCAGAACTCAGATCCTAAAGCAACCACGGGTACTTCGCATCCTGATCAGCTCTGTATCTAGCGCTACGTCTGAGCTACTCAAGACTATGCTCGAAGGTTTCATCGTGTCCACTGTATCTTCGATATCGGAGCTAGAAGCATATCTTCGCAACGCTGCAACTCCAGACAGTCCTCTGGACTTCGTCATCTTCGATCACCAGGAGGAGGAACAAGCGGAAGAGATCGCGCGACTCATCAAATCACTTCCGTTCCCATCGCTGCAGCAGACGAAGATAATCCATCTCTACACACCCGTCACGAACAATGTATCAGGTCATCCTATGTTCAAGAGCGATGTGGACGGCTTGGTTAGGATAACCAAACCGCCGCGCAGGACCAGACTCCTCCAGATGCTAGCGACATTGATGAATATACCCAAAGAAGCGTATACCACTTCGTCGATGGAAACGGAGGCTGAGGACCTTTCCACTGCCCGCCGCACCCTGTACGGCAACGTCCTGATAGCTGAAGGTGTGTACCCATTTTCGAGTGGCTGCAAATAATGCTGACTCACAATGCCCGCCTAGACAATCCTGTAGCGCAAAAGCTGTTAGTCAAGCAGTTGGAGCGACATGACCTTGTCGTAACCGCCACTTCGAACGGAGAAGAGGCTATCAAGGGTTAGTTCTATATCGTGCACCTCATTTTGTCTGCTGACTGGTGCCCTTATAGAGTGGGAATCCCATGAGCCTGGATATTTCAGCGTCGCAATGTTCGATCATCGTCAGTTTCCTTCTCGCCGTTATCTAGAGACATTTTATCCTTACCAACGATGTCCAGACATGCCAATATGTGATGGTGTGGAGGCTGTCAAGCGAATACGACATCTTGAAGACCGACGGAAGGTCGCTGAATTCCTCCCTGGTATGTCCAACGTATCTGTTGCATGCACTTGATATCGAGACTGACCCGTCATATCTAGTAATAGCCCTGAGTGCAGATGCTCAAGAATCCACGAAAATGCTTTGTTTAAGTGCAGGGATGAACGCATTCCTCGCAAAACCCCTCAAGAAATGTACGTCTCGTAATCAAACCCTTCGGAGCCCCATGCTGACATCCCCCCGCAGCCGATCTTGCGCTATTGCTAACAAGCTTCGGCGGAAGCCCCGCCCACTC
Source organism: Hericium alpestre (assembly GCA_004681135.1). Lineage (NCBI taxonomy): Eukaryota > Fungi > Basidiomycota > Agaricomycetes > Russulales > Hericiaceae > Hericium > Hericium alpestre. Next base: position 37,473 of record SFCI01000032.1, on the reverse strand, counting down.
GCCGTCCAATGCCCATGTCAGTGGCAACGGATAACGAACCCACACGCCCGCATATTCCGTCGGCTGAGCATCCGTATTATATCTTAACTTATCATCTTCACCCTCGCATCTATCTCCGGTCAATCTGTTGTATGACACCGCACTCTAATGTCTGTGTCCCATCTTTCTTTCCGGGCTCTCGGTTGATCGTCCATTTGAATCATGACTGTCTCATGCAGCTAATGCACATTTCTATAATCAATCTTGCTGTATCTTATACACGATGTGCGGCACGCCTTGTACTATTTGTATCCTCTACGTATTCCCTGTCTTGATTGCAATAGATACATGATTCGGGACGTGAAGCCACTTAATGGTGATGGCAGGATGGCGCTGATCCCAACGACAGTCTTGCAGCCAAGTACACGGAAGGATAAGTAGCCTCCGCAGAACTCCAGTTCAATGTTGATTGCGGAGTACATGATATTGCACAAAAGCCCACGGTAAATTACTCGTACTAAACAGAGTGACCAAAGGCACAGACGGTATACATATGATGGGAAGGAAAGGCGAGCTGTATCCGATCGAGAAACGAGGGGGACACAAAACGAGATTGAACGATGTCTACTTCCAACAGACACTTAAACACTGCATTACCGGCCCTGATGCGCATACCCCGCAGGATACTGCCCATACGGCTGTCCCTGCGCCTGCCCGCGCGCCTGCCCGCATGAATGACCATGCTCAACAGCACCAGCACATGGCCATGCCCACCTGTGCCAGCAGACAGTGGGACACGGTTGCACCAGCCTACGCAAACCAGCACACAGCGTGCCCGCACTGGTGAACGGCCCCGCCTGCGACCACATGTCCATGCACATGCATGCATGGCCGCGCACCACAGCACCAGCACAGACCGCGCACGAACCCGTGTGCACGGCCCCATCAACACCGGCCACTTGCACATGCAAGCCCACACACCCGCCTCCCTGCACGGCAGTGCCAGGGCCACAATGTGCACATTGTGCAGAGCCCCACCCACCTTGACGGATCCAATGGACTACACGGCCGCAGCCCACATATGAGGCAAGCAGGTCGCAGGTCTGTACGCCTCGTGGATGACCTGCATGCCTCGCAGATGACCGCACGCCTTGCCCATGACCTGCACCATCACCCATATGTCTCGCCCATGACCCGCACGCCGTGCCCATGACCTGCATGCCTTGCCCATGACCCACACACTCATGCACGGCCCCAGCAGCGCATGTACATCTGCCAGCACATGTCCCTGACTGCCCTGTGCACGCTCACACCCCTGACTACATGTGCCCACTGCGGGTCTCACACACACCGCCACACATGCACAAACAGTGCATGCACATCTGTGCCTGTCCCCATCAGCGTGCGCCTACCTGTCCATGCCTTCACCTGGTCGGACTGCATGCACACGCCCGTGCATACCACAAATGGTGCATACCTGTGCTGTCCCCCCCACCCGTGCATGATCTCCATGCCATGGCAATGGCACGCCCTCGCCCCTGTAATGTTACCGTTGCTGCGCCACCTTTTTAGCATTGCACACCCTGCACGCCATCTCTCCCACAGCTCCCGGCCCACACTAGCGCATATACATGTCTGCCACCATTTCGACTTGCATGCATGGCACTGTCAGCCCTGCACACAGTTTTGCACCTGTCAGTGACAGTGTGCGTGAGTCCTTGATGATGTCTCATGTGTGCCACTGTCAGGCCACTTAGTATGTAGTATATTTTAGTAGTCCAATATCATGTAATTACCCTATTGTTGTAATACATTACAATGCTAGAAATTATAAACTCTGTACCAACTAAAGACTGCATAGCAGCCCAAGATTCTATAGCAATCTTATGAAGCTGTATATTGAACATAGTGTATATAGACAGAGACTTATAATATATAGATCACATAGCAGACATAGCAATGTCCTATTACTATGTAGTCATACATAGCTATCAACTGTGGCTATGGTAGCTATGATAGCCCTTATAGTCCTGTATAGCTATGTGGTCAAACTACATAGCAGCCATAGCACTATAAAAGCAAGCATAGCATTGGCTGGTAGCTATGTAGATTTCACATTTTGAGATGCAGGCACAGCTGCTGATGAAGAGTTTGCTTCGGTATCAATGTTGAACCCAGCCTCTGATGCAGAACACAGCAAAGATAAGCAGATTTGACTGGTCTGTTTATGTTGTGTAGCTTACCATAAGTGTACTGAAGGCAGTGACACTGCTGGTGTCAAGACTGGGTTCAGGGGAACAGTGAAGCCATCCAAGTCACCCCAAGGGATCAAGGATCAAAGAGCAGAGGATGATATAGAGAGTAAGGACAGCATGAGAATGGCAGGATACAATGGGACTGGAATGTCAAGTGGACAAAGTGAGGAAGCCAGTCAGAAAGGTAGCCCTATATATACTGGAAGGATAGCCCAAAGGAGAACAAGGGATATCCTGAAAGGAGAACAAGGGGAAGGAGAACAAGGAATGTCCCAAAGAGGAACAAGGGATATCCTAAAGGGGAACAAGGGATATCCTAACAGAGAACAAGGGGACATAACAAGGGAGTGACCATATAGGGAACAAAGGGAATAAAGAAGATCAATGGGCAATTCATGACAGCTGGGCCTGATGCAACTGCATCACCCCAAGTGCCTTTGATACCATCCCTGACATTGCCAGCTCCTATCAGCTCAGAGTCCCCAGACCTGTTGGTTTCTGCACCTCTAGCATGCCTCGATCTGCCCCAAAATTCCCATGCTCACAATAATTCACCCGTGCTGGGCGCAATCGACTATGAAGCATGGGACCGACTTGGCATTATGGAGGCCAAGACCAAAGAGCTGGAGATGGCAGTGGTGAAGCTCTGTAATCCTGCACGTGATCACAACACATCAACTTGCTGTTGTTTGTTTGTTTGTACCTCACGCGTTCAGTACATAGAGTGCTTGTCTTGGTTGCTTTCCTGTATTCTCTTTTCCCACATCTTGTATTCTCCACTCACTCTCCAAATCCATGCTGTGATTCTCTTTCTGGTTTCCTGTCTGCCTCTGAGTGTTTGCCATCTAGATAGGGTTCGACACGAGTGCACTCATGGGTGATCCGGATCCAAACCTCGGGTTTCAGCCACCGGGTGATCCGGAGCCATGGGTCAGGTACCTGCGGCGCCACGGATCACTCGCAGGTCACTTTCCTCAATGTATTATTGCTGCCCCTCATACTCGAATCGTCCATCCAACCCTCTGAATGCACTGGCTTCCATTGTTATGCTGCACCAGACTGTCCGGTTCTAAGCACTCTTTATACCATCGGATGCGACAAGACCACCCTGCATGGCCCACTCGTGCTCAGCAGCACTGGCTGGTAAGTTTTTTTGGTTCATAATCGTATTTGCTTTGCATTTGTATTCATTATTTTCATTGACATTTTCTATTTACTTGAGTGTCAAAAGGCAATGACGCAGTGCGCTATGAGCTGCACAATGACACTGCCACTGCCCACTCGACACCTCCCTTACATGCTCCCCATCCCCACCGACACATGCGTACCAGCACGCATCATACACAGACTTACCAATGTGCACACGCACACGTTCGCACTCACGCACATTCCTGCACGCTCATGCATATGTACACCGCATGTACGGCCACGCTCATCGAGGATGGCCAAAGGCTCTGCAGGTGAGAAATTAGGATGCAGATGCCAGAACAGGCATCTGCTAGCATTTGGGACGGCTCGAAGGATGAAGCAAGGATGGTCACGCGATGGGCATACAGTGAGAGATTCGAGGTGGCACACGACGAGGTGAGTATTTCACGTCATATCGATAAGCATCTGAGTGGACGACCCGTTCCTTTCACCTCAACTCCACCCCCTCTGCTTGTCAACGTTGCCGTGCAGTCTGACCGCCACCCTGCTCGCTTTCCCTGCATGTTGACATGCATCCATCAACACCAACACCCACCGACTCACCAATGCTGCAGTCCATGTCTGACACCAACATGCGGCGCACACCAGTGCTGAACGTGATTCCTCCCCATGCGCCCTATGATCCTGCCGGTGCCGATGACACTGCTTGCATGTGCATGGCTGTGCCAGCCAGCATTCGTGCATGGCCTCCAGCATTGCGTGCCCAACAATGCATGTGCACACACTCAAAGATGACCCTGCCAACATGTGTTTGCCTGCACGCATTCCTGCACTGATGTACGGCCCCACCTGCACATGTTTGCACCCCGTGTGTTGCACATGGCCCTGCCATCTCGCACTCGGTCCCTATGCCTCACACACAACCTCACGCCTCGCCTTAGTAGCAGTAGATTCCTTGCATCTATAGATTATATTTCATGTAGCTGTTCTCGAATTAAAATTTTGGGTGTGGATTTTACTATGAAGTACTATAATTACGGGTTACCCGTGGGTCACTCACAGGTTGATGAATTTTTGCAAGACCTTGACCTGGATCCAGACAGGTCTCAGCCACCGGGTGATCTGGATCTGCAGATCGGGAACCCATGGGTAAATTTCGTGGGTTTACCTGCATTGACCTGCAGGTGACTCTGACTCATGTCCATCCCTACGTCTAGACGACAGCCTTCCAAGCTCAAGGCAAAGTGCAACAGAAACTCAATGCTAAGTTGACACCGAAGACAAATGGCTGCAATTTTGCAATGATGGCCCAGTGCCTGACTGCAGGACCAGGATGAATCAAAGTGGCAGAGCAGGAGGCGAGAAAGGTAGTGAGGCAACAAAAGGAGGAAGAAGTTCAGTGTATGAAAGAGGCCAAGGCGACTGAGCACACAGTATGCCATGCTCTAGGTGAGACGAATGCTATGACTTTCAGCAGACCAATGTCGACGAAGAACAAGGAGTTCCTCGAAGACATCGCTTATGTGCTGAGCATGCATGCAGGTTCTCTTGCCCTTCGGATACACAGGAGTGATGTCAAGAAACCAGAGCTCCTTTCTGCCCTCCAACTCCATTTCATGGCACATCTGAGTCTTAAGACTGACATACGATATGTTGGCCTCTTTGGCCCCGAAACCACGTCCTCCAGTAGCTCGGCATTCACTGGCTCCCTTGCTTCTCAAATGAAGCAAGAGCTCATCTGCCTTTCTCAATATCTACAGCTTCTGTCAGATGGCATCCATCCTAGTCTTCTTGCTCGTATCAACCATTTATTTGAATCTCACACAGACCTGAAGACCAATGCATGGTACTCACCTCTCTTTCCACCAAAATGGTCTTGCATCACAAAGTGTCCTGCATCAGTGCTCGGCGCTGAGTCTGATGCAGCTGCAAACATCGCTGGACCATCGTCGCAACGGCCTCGTTTGGAGGTGGCAGCACCATCTATACTGTTGCTACCATTGCCAGTGTCTACATATTGTCATGAATCGCCCATTGGTCTTCTTCATTCCCTTTGTTCCCTATATGGACACTCCCTTGTTATGTCCCCTTGTTCCCTGTTAGGATATCCCTTGTTCCCCTTTAGGATATCCCTTGTTCCCCTTTGGGACATCCCTTGACTACCCAGTCCCCTTGTACCCTAGACATTCTCAGCCTGTCTCTACTCTCTATGACATCCTCTGCTCTTTGATCCTTGATCCCTTGGGGTGACTTGGATGGCTTCACTGTTCCCCTGAACCCAGTCTTGACACCAGAGTTGCTATCTTGGGCCCTGGGGGCATTGGCAAAACTTCTGTTGCCTTGACAGTCCTGCATCATGAAGCAGTTTAGTGCAGATTCAAAGATGCATGCTACTTCTTCTCCTGTGAGGCTGTCACATCTAGGGATGCTCTGATAATATCTATGGCAAGGGCATTAGAAGTGCATGCAGACTCTAAACATGCTTTAGATGAGTCTAGGGTTTTGAAAGTGTTAAAGGATCAGAATGCTATTATATGCCTGGATAACTTGGAGATGCTTTGGGAAGCTCAGAAAACTGATACAGAGGATTTCTTGGCCAAACTGGCTGATGCATCTGCCCACCTCCTTGTGACTGTGAGAGGCATCCAGTGCCCAAGAAATGTGGCATGGTCAGAGATGCCTATTATTGGACCTTTGAATTCCAATGCAGCTTTGCAGACTTTTTAACAGATTTCAGGCCATAATGATGAATATGACCAAAAGTTGGTTAAAGCTGTGGATTATATACCACTTGCAGTGACTTTGCTTGCTCATATAGCACAGAATAACAAAAGTGACAGAGTATGGAAGAGATGGTATGAGCAGATAAAAATGCTACATGAAAATCAGATCCACACAGATAGACTATCTAGTGTTGAATACTCTATCAGACTATCTCTTGAAAGTTCAAGAATGAAAGATAATATGGAATGTCTTCAGATTCTAAGCCTTCTATCAATGTTGCCAGATGGTATTGATGAGACATTTAAAGAGATAGCAGAAATACAGTCATCTGTTGTTAATGTGCTACAGACTGTTAGGAATTACCTAATGCAGTGTGCCGTGCATCAGAACCTTTACGCTAAAAGGGCGCAATGTCAAGTCTGACTTGACATCTGGCACACGGTATATATACAGTTCTAGCTTACGAGCCGCTTTCCCAGGGCGTCTCGTAACTCTCGTAACACTATCCCCTCTTTTAGGACACATGACCTTATGTGGAAGGTATATCACACCTTGGCCCCAAGGGTTACCGTTTCCGGCTTAACCTTGATGGTTTTTGAGAAGTTCCAAGAGTACCCGGTCGCAAGTAATCTCCTATGAGGAATGCGATGAGTCATGCCAGACATCAAATGATCCTGTCATTGACCTCAAGTCATCGCCACAAATTCTCAATTATCGAAATTGTTACTGGCTTGACCGGGAGTTGAACTCTCAACCACTAAGACTTGACATTATGTTAGGAATTACCTAATGCAGTGTGCCGTGCATCAGAACCTTTACGCTAAAAGGGTGCAATGTCAAGTCTGGCTTGACATCTGGCACACGGTATATATACAGTTCTAGCTTACGAGCCGCTTTCCCAGGGCGTCTCGTAACACAGACCTTGAGAAATTGTGCCTTGATATCAGACGATCTACATAATGGCAAAATTAAGGTTTTATCACCAATTCAACTATACATGAGAGAGCATCATCCTTTGAATGAACTATCTTCAGTTATGTATAATAATCTTCAGTTATTTATATCAAAATGGATTGAGCAATCAAACTGTATAAACAATACACGATTTCTTTTGCTACATTATCTCTGCTCTGAAGAAAGTAAAGATCACATACTTTATAAAGCAGTGAACTTTATTTATAGACAATACTGGTCTGGTATAAATGAAAAGGAGTTCATATCTCAGTGCTCAAAATTTATAACTTTTGCTAAGAAAAATATTCAACTTGAGTTTTATTATGCATTTGCACGTTGTAATTTTTTCTTTGCTAAGAATTTAAAAGGTCATATCTTAATTGACAGAGCCTTAACAATGTCTACAGTGATTGAGGTTAATGTTGAGTTAAATTTAAAAATCCTAGAGCTTAAAGGTGATATAATATTATATGAAGATAAAAATTATGTTGAAGCAGTATCATGGTATAGTCAAATGCTTCAACTTGCTAAAAAGTCTCATAATATTGAAGGACAAGTTAGTGCTCTTATACGTCTTAGTGAGGCATATTGTAATCTTCACATATTAAATAAAGCAAAATTAAGTGCAGATAATGCATTGCAGCTATATTTCAAGTTGAAAGAAAAAGATCACATGAACAAAACACATCAATTTTCTGAAAGAATGAGCAATCAATTAGAACAGTGTCTCATTTTTCATGAATTAGACATATTACAGATGAGATTGAATGAATTGAAAAAAACTGAATATGATCTGAATGATGCACTTCAGCTTCACAAACACTGTTATAATAAATGGAAACAGGCTTGGGATCTACAACTGCTAGGCAGAGTAAACATAAAATTGAATGAATTATATATAGCACTAGACTGTCTGATTGAAGCATTTGAACTTCACAGACAACATGATGATAAATCAGGACAGGCTGAGGACCTTTATGAACTAGGCAAGTTGCATATTGGTTTAAATGAGCTTGATAAGGCACAGAACTGTCTAGATAAAGCAAATAACCTTCATCAACATTGTGATGATAAATTAGGACAGGCTTGGGATATTTATGAGTTAGGTAAATTATACATAAAGTTGAATAAGCTGGATAAAGCACAAGACTGCCTAAATGAAGCTTTTAAACTTCACAGACAGCATGATGATACAACAGGACAGGCTGAGGATCTTTGTGAGCTTGGCAAATTAAATTTTAGCTTGAATGACTTCAATACTGCATTGCATTGCTTTAATAAAGCACTTGATCTTCATAAACAATATGATGATAAATTAGAACAAGCTGAAGATCTCTATGAGCTAGGAAAATTGAACATCAAATTGAATGAGCTAAATAAAGCACAACTCTGTTTAGATGAGGCCCTTGAGCTTCACAAACAGTGTAACAGTCAAGCTGAACAGGTAGAGGATATATATGAGCTAGGCAGATTGAATATGAGATTGAACAAATTGGACAAAACACAGCATTACTTTGATAAAGCACTTGAACTTCATACACAGTACAATGATGAGTCAAGACAAGCTTGGGATCTCTATGAATTAGGAAAATTGAACATGACCTTGAATGAGCTAGATCAAGCACAATGCTATCTAAATAAAGCACTTAAACTTCATAAACAATCTAATGATGTATCAGGACAGTTTTGGGATTTATATGAGCTATGCAGATTGAATGTAAGACTTAATGAGTTGAACAAAGCACAATCTCATCTGACAACAGCCTTAGAACTATGTAATACCAATAGTGCTTATCAACAAGATGCTGCTTTCTCAGGCCTTCAAGGACAAATACATCTAAGTCTTAAACAATTTGAAAAAGCAAAAGAATGCTTTAATCATGCACTTACATTTTACACTCAAATAGATAGTGTATAGGGCCAGGGTGATTGTTTTCAAATGCTTGGCATTTGGCATCTTACATCTCAAAATCTTGGAGAAGCAAAACAGAATTTTGAGAAGGCTCTTGAGATTCACATGCAAGTACATGAGGTTGAGAGCCAAGGCACTGATAAGCAAGGTCTAGGCAAAGTGCATATGTCTATGAAGCAATATGATGAAGCCAAATCATATTTTGTTGATGCCTTAGAGCTTCACACCAAGGCTCACTGTGCAATAGGGCAGGGTAATGATTTACAAGCTATGAGTGAGTTGTATATAGAGCTGAATGAACTTTAGGAGGCCCAGAGTTGCTTCAATAAAGCTCTAGAGCATCACATCACAGCTCAAGATCCACTAGGTAGAGCTGCAGATCTAAGACTCCTAGCAGAGGTGCAGTCTAAGATTGATCAGTAAAGTAAACTTGCTGTTGTGTTGTTAGGTAATGTCATACTTATCTTAGTGATTGATGAATTCTCTGTGCTGACACATTTTTTACAGAACTGTGGAGCTTTTCAATTTGTTGTTGGCTGAATTTTGAATTTGTCTGATATCTGTGACCTTTGTTTCTTGTACTTGATATCTCACATAACAAGGGTTCATTACTATGAATATATTTGTAAACACTACAGCATACATTTCAACTTTGCAAGGTCTACAGATCAAGATATCAATATCAAACAGCAGTCGTTGAGATGAATTTGGCCTGTAAATAGTTAAGCTAGCTGTCACTCCATTATGATAATCATCTTCATACCAGTTCTCAGCCATGCATCCATCATGTTCAGAATGCACTGTGCCAAGTTTTCAGGCCATGCAAGTGTAACTGGTCTTTTGTTAGGATCCCAAAAGATTTCTGGTGTTTTTGTATCAATGTTAACCTGTAAAGTGCTCATCTTCAGAAAAAAGATCAGGTTTCCTGACATCTGCATACAGGTAGCCACTCACACTCAAGGCACAAAGAAACTCCCTGACATCTCAACTGCAGCCTCCCATATAGATGCATTGAGCATTGATACAATGTTTGACTCAGAAGATGTGGATTCAAGCCGATGAACTTATTGACTGAAATGGGCTTTGCTGAAGACCCTGAGGAGGATTGCCAATGGACACAATGTGAATGTGATTGGCACCAAACACATTGAAAAATGCAGGTAATGCACCATAGCTGAAGCCTTGCATAAACAAGTGCATCTGGGGCTGATTAGCTCATATGGAATCTCTTGTCTCCTCATTGCCTGTGCAGCACTCAATCTTGAGTTTAAAGTCATCATGGGTGACAGTGGCACAGATGCTGAAGAACATGGCATCTGCTTTGAAATTGTCTGCATGGAGACGAAGAGCATCCAGAAGGAGGAGAAATTCTAGATTGGCATCCTCATTGCCAGTCAGACGATGCGAACCAATATGTTCCAGGTTGAGAGTAAGTACAGAAGTGACCTGGTCCTTGGGTCACTTAGTAGTGACAGTGCTCTCCTGCCACAAGAATCTGCTTGTTGCCCTTGATTTTTGGTAGATCAAGAGTCCTGACATGATGTTCTGACCAGGTTCGTAACCTGTGTTGTTCCTGTGTGATATGACAGACAGATCAACACAGCTCCAAGTCCGTCACTGTAGCCTGACTGCTACTAGTGGTCCCCAGGAGTATAACTCTAAGGTCNNTTCCTTAGAGAGAGGATGAGAGAGAGNGAGNAGNNAAGAGGAGTGGAGNGAGTCAAGCTGCTATTGCAAGTAGCTAGATGNNAGGTATACAAGAGGATAAACTTAATGCTACAAGTCCATGTACGTGAAGTTTATATAGTAGAGGGTCAGAGCCATCAGACGGAACATTTCATATGACATGGACCTAAGGGTCAGGTGAGACAGAACACTCAGGCAGGATACACCGAGTCAGAGGAACATATAGTGCAGTAGATGTCTGATGGTCCAGGTGAGACAGAACAGTAAGTATCAGACAGACAGATCGTGGTGGGGGAAATGATGACGGTAAATGGTATCTATGGATGGGTGAGAAGGGGGTGTCATCATAGAAGAAAAAGGAAAGAGTTAGTCCAAGAATAAGCATATGAGAAACATAACTGAGAACGGTCATAACATCACCCCCGGTTTAGGTGCAAATCCTCCTGGAGTCGCTTCATCACTTCTTGGTTCGCAGCTCGGCGTGCCCATCGTTGTAACTCCTTGTCGGCAAAGACAACCTGTATGTCCATCCAGTACTGGCGATAACAGGAGGTGGCCATATTGTGTTTGTAACAACTGTTGCAGGGTGGACCTTCATGACAGGTAGTGCCAGTAACAAAGCAGCAGGAGCATCAGGATTGTCTTTGGTTTAGGGTGCTGGTGGATCCAACACAAAGGTTAAGAAAGTCGGTTTTGTCACAAGAGTCGGGCTGGCCGGTGGTTTGACAGTATCTGCATGGTGTTTCTCTGCAACATTGAATCCCCTCGTCTGAGCAATTTGAGCAATGGCTGTGAATGCCTTGAAGGATCCAAAATTTACGAGAGTGGAGCGGAATGATGCCTTTCCGCAACAGTGAGAAGTGCAGTGCGGCGGGATCATTGGATGCCAGGACGGAGGATGGCAATGTCGAGGTCGAGGGCTCGGCGTTGATTGGATGAGGAGATGTGTTTGCGGGGTCAGGCAATGGGGGTAACTGTATATCCAAAAGGGGAACATGAACCCGAGGCCACAGGAGGGTTTCCTGCAGCAAGATTGTGGTGGGCAGTGTCGGCAGGTCCAGGGTTGACTGTGGTCCAGTGAATGGGGGGACAGTAAACGAAATGGGCACGTTTGGGTTGAACGGGGTCAGGCTGATCAGTGGGTCGTCCGGCAGCATACCATGCCACCAGGTCCTCGTCGCGTCCTCCAATGTCGCATCCTCCAATGTTGTGAACGACCCAGTCGACACTGTTGATTCCCACAATGGATTGGTCCAGCTGGTCTCTGAGGTACTCGAGAAAGGGCCAGACCCTGTCGTCTTGGAGGTGTCAAAAGGAACATTGTTGGTTTTTGAGGGCTTTGCTGGCCACCTTGGACATCGTATTGAGGTGACCAATGGTGTCTTGAATACGATGTTCCAGGCTTTCATGTTCCTCCTGGTTGACGATATGATCTTTCCAACTATTGACTGCTTCGGTGGATCTCCAGATGGTGTGGTCGGACGATCCATAAAGAGTGATGATGGTGTCACATATGTAGCATTCAACGGTGGGTTGGTACTCGGGTCAACTGAGGAGAAGGAGTTGGCGGACTGAGACGAAGTCCTCCGTAGACGAGATGTTGACATTGACCAGGTTCAACATTAACGAGTCTGGGTTCCAGATAGGGAGTGGTAGTTTGGTGGGTTGGGAGATGGGGTTCAGATTAGTCGATTCTGGAAGTCGTCCAGTATGGCTTCGTCTAACAATGTATCGAGAATGCTGATGCCATAGGGCGGCAGTGTATGGGGAGCATTGTGGGAAGGGGGAGAGGTATTCACTGGTGCCTCCTGAGCTGTCGACAGGCTTCCATGAGTTCTTGTCATTGCCGAAGACGCGTTGTGCAAGCATGAGCACCTCGCTGAACTCAATCTGTGAGTTGTCGTCAGGGCTCCTGGATGAGACCTGGATGAACCAGTCTGCGGCTCGCTGTCGGTCCTCAATGGATGGGTTGCTGTCGTCAACAACTCGTTGAATGAATGCAATGCTCTCACGTTCTGATTCATATGCCTTTGCTGGTTCCTCGGGTTGGAGTTGGTCGGTGAACTGGTCAAATTGATTAAGGAGTTCCTCCCAGGAGGTTGCTGTCTGGGGCCACTGTCCATCGTTGTTCCAATTGTCCCATTGATCAGTGGGCCATTGTTCTGTTGTGCCAGCCCAGGGGTCAGGGGTCTCCTCATTGACAGCAGTGTGAAAGCTACTCTCCTCGGTCTCGCCCTCTGCATCTGCATCTGTGGAATGGGAGGAGCATTGTTGGGAAAGGAGTTCAGAGGGAGGGTAGCCAAGGTTCTCGGAGCTGATGGGGGAGTCGTTGTCTGGTTCGATACTGTCATTGGAGTGATGGTAGAAGGGGGTTGAGATACAGGCAGGATGGGATTCAGATGATTCAAGGAGTCGTGTAATAGGGTCGGGGGATCCGTCGAGGAGTCCATTGAAGAAGTCGAGGTCCTCATCGGCGAGGTCGACCTGCATAGTTGCTGGAGGAGAAGGAGTAGGGCCAGACATATTGCGATGAGAATGATACTGATAGTGATGACTAGAATGAGGAGGGCTGCTGGAGCGGTGAAGGACATGTGTTGCTGGGGTAAAAGGTGAAAGTTACCCCCCTTTTTATACTTGACATCCATGGCGAGTGGAGGTGCAGCACAGGGTGGTGTTTGGCAGGGAAACATGTCTGGATGGCTGGGATGTGGGAGCAGAGGGATGTTTCAGACGGACCGTGCAGCGGGATGGTGGGTCAGGCAGCCGCGGCTTGTCTGGGCAGATGGCCTGAGGATGCCAGTTATGGAATTCTGCGATGGCAGTGTCTGCAGTGCCACAGATATTGCCGATGGGTTCCCAAGTATTGTCAGCAGCAGAATAACCTTTCCAGTGGACGAGTTATTGGACTTGATTATGGAAACGGTGGGAGTCGATGATGGAGTCGACCTCCCATTGTTCTTCATTATTGATCAAGTCAGAGAGAGGTGGCACACGAATGGGTCCGTTGGTCACTGTGGTGTGGAAGGGGGAGAGATACGAGGCATGGAAGACAGAGTGAATCTTCCAGGTGGGCAGGAGGGCCAATGCAAAGGTAACAGGGCCAAGGACCTTTGTGATGGAGAAGGGACCATAGTGTTTGGGGGCAAGCTTGGTTGCCAGATGGGAGGTTTTGAGGTTGGTGGCATCAAGCCAAACTTTATTGCCAACCTGATATATCGGGGGTGCTTTGTCAATTTGACTGGCCATGTGTTGTGCAGCAAGGCGATGTGATGCCTGAAGATCAGAGCATAACCGAGTTAGGTTGTCAAGGCAGTGGGCAATAGCCGGAATATTGTTGGCCACCAAGGGTGCANCATGGGCNCNAGGCCATATAACCCCATAAGTGCTTGAAANGGGGTGNTCTTGATAGANGCTNGGAGCATCACNTTGTGGGAGAATTCAGCGAGAGGGAGNAGGNGGGCCCAATTATCTTGTNNGTGGTTGCAGAANATGNGCAAATACTGTTNGACCTCTTGATTGAGGCATTNNNTTTGTNCATCNGCNTGAGGATGGTANNCAGTGGTTTGCACTTGGTTNATACCAAGGCNGNTGCAGAGGGTGGTGAACCATTTGGAGGTGAACTGGGTACCGCNNTCNGAGATNAGTTTNTTNGGAAGACCAAAGCNNCNNAAGACATTGGTTTCATAGAGTGTGNCAAATTNNTCAGCTGTCATGGCTNNNCAACAGNGAACCAGGACNGCNGCTTTNGTGACATCATGGTCAATGAANANNGCAATNNANTCAAANCNNTCAGATTCNGNNAGTTTGANGATGAGGTCGGTGGACACNGTTTTGAATGGGAGNGCATCNGGTTCGGCNGGNATAGGTTGGAGAGGAATGTGGGGGCAATGGTTTTGGTTCTTCATTGCTTGACATGTNGTACATCCTTTGACAAAGTCACNNGTGAATNAAACCATNCCGGGCCAGAAATAGTCNCNTTGAATGAGTTNGACNGTTCGCCATTNNCCAGGATGGCCATAGGCTGGGTTNTCATGNACTTGTCGAANGATNTTGCGANNAATTTCATCGAATTTGGCCACATAAATCTTGCCNNNGTAGAGGAGAAGGCCATTGTNNTCTANACTCCAGCNATCNAGTNCTTTGTCNACAAAGGTNNGTGCTTGTTGNTGGAGGGCTTCAATAAGGTTGCNCNATTTGTNNAANTTNTTGGCTTNGGCAATTAGTTNNTCTTNGATGGCAGAGTCGGGCATTTGTACTCCNNTNCNAAGGGCAGATATAAAGACATCCTGTGGGAGGAGAATCTGGTCTTNATTNTNGTCTTTTCCTTCTCNNTGGTCNGGTCGTCGAGANAGTGNNTCNGCTCGAGTCATGGTTTTTNCAGCNGCNTGGCNGATGGTGTAGTCAAATCGTNACATGAACAGCATCCAGCGNNCTTGTCGNCTGGAGAGTTTATGAGNNTCNTTAAAATAGAGNAGATTTTGATGNTCGGAGACNATGTCGATCTGATGCAGGGAACCTTCAAGATAATGNNNCCAGGTTTCAAGGGCACNAATGATNGCCAGGAGTTCANNATCNTAGATGTCGTAATTGNGTTCAGTGTNTGTGAANNNGTGGGAAAGGTAGGTGCATGGATGNGACTTTNCATCTTTGCNNTCTTGNGATAAGACAGCNCNGTGAGNGAATGCAGAAGCATCAGTTTNGANTGAGAAGGGCTTTGTGGTGTNGGGTTGTGCAAGGATGGGGGCAGAAGTGAACTTGTCNTTGAGCATTTTGAATGTGTCTTGNTGTGCCTTGCCCCACATCCATTGTTTGTCCTTCTTTGTNAGATCATTTAATGGTNGTGCAATGNTCGAGAACCCTTNGATGAATNGNCTGTAAAAGTTGCCAAATCCAAGGAAGGACCNNACGTCTCNGATGTTCTTGNGTGTGNGCCATTCCTTGATTCNGGCNAGTTTGACAGGGTCCATCTTAACCATCCCCTTTTCAAGGATGAGGCCAAGGTACTCAATACTGGATGCCTCAAAGGTGCATTTCTCGAGTTTGAGGTAGAGGTCATTCTCTTAGAGGATGGTGAGGACACGATGGACGATATCACAATGTTCTTGGAGTGTGGCTGTGGCAATGAGGATGTTGTCCATATAGATGATGACTTTGCCCGTTGCAAGAAGATTATGAAAGAGGTCATTCATCATGGTTTGGAAAGTGGCAGGGGAGTTGGTAAGGCCGAAGAACATGATCATTGGTTCGAAAAGGCCATAATTAGTGAGGAACACCACTTTCTACTGGTCACCATCCTTGATGCAAATATTGTTGTAACCCCAGTGTATGTCAAACTTGGTGAAGATGGAAGCTTCGCAGACTTTATCAATAAGTTCTGGAATAAGGGGAAGGGGATACTTGTTCTTGATCATCATTGCATTAAGTTGGCAGTAGTCTTGGATGGGACAGAGTTTGCCATCCTTTTTCTTGATGAAGAAGAAGGGGGATGCAAGAGGTGATTTTGACGGGTGGATGTATCTCTTTTTGAGGTGTTCATCCAGAAACTTGTCGAGGGCTTCTTGTTTGCCAGGGGCAAGAGGGTACATCTTGCATCAGGTTCGGGGAATGGCCTCGGGTTTGAGTTTGATTCCATGATCCCAGGGTTGTTTTTGAGGGAAGCAAAAGGAAGCTTTTGTGCTGAAGACTTTCTCGTATTGCTTGTACTGTTTGGGGACTTGTTCTTGGGTATTGATCTTCTCTTTCTTCTGTTTCTTGAGGAAGTCTTGTATGGCCATTTCTTGGGCATTATGGACTTTGCGAATAATCACAATGGTTTCATCGTCATTGGGGTCGAGTTCGTCTTCTCCATATCTGGGTGTCCAGAAGAGTTCATCTTCTTCTTCTAGCAACGTGCTCAGCCCATTCAGTAGTGTTTACCATGTGAATATGGTGAGCCAATCTGACACTGTAGCATAATTACATGGAAAGTCAAGGCTTGGCCAAGTCTGTACTGTAGCCATGTATATATGCCTGGCCCAATACCATATGGTACCCATACTATATTGCTGAGCCAAGTCTCAATGTCAGACATAAGGTTCTCATGAGCAATGTGTGGCCAAGTATCTGTGTAACCATAAGCTCTTGACTAGCCAAATATGTAGTGAAGGGCAATGCAGTCATGTTATCATGGCTGGCCACATTGAGAGGTGACCATTTTGCACACATGCAGCTATATAAGCTATGGTGGAACATTTTGCCACAGAGCATTATGATAGATTTTGAGTGGCTGGGTTGAGTCGAGTCAGGGAAGGTGCAAAAACTCTGTATATTTATCATTATCAATATTTCTACTTGTTTGTCTGTTCATTTGTCAAGAATGGAGGTTGTCACCGATAGTATTTGAGGAAACGGTGTCGGCTCGCACCAATTAAATGTCCCGAGCAATGGTACTAAGTAGTTGCAATGCAACAGATTTTGTGGCAAAGTGACCCTGTGATTAGCACTGTGCTCTCACATGCTACATAACAGGTTTCTCTCCTGCAAGTCCATCCAATCTGTCTATGCAGCTGCACACCCTTTGCAACTCTGCCGAGTTTTATGCTAAGCTTTGGAGTACTTAGTTTGCCTCCAGATACAGGACAATATTGTAGACATGCAATAATACATCTCAGTACACCGGTTCTCAAGGATGCCAAGGCCGCCGTGGCCATGACTGTATTTCCAGCTGCCGGCATGAAACAATTCCCTGCAAAGCAACCTGATCTCATGTCTAAAATTACATTTGGATTTGGATACCATTCAATGGCAGCCTGACCGCATTCTGAGAAAGACACAGACAATTCTGTCTGTGGTTGAGTTCTTTGAGTGTCCGGTGACATGGGGATCACAGTGCTGGATGATACTCACATTTCATAGATAGTTGTCCATAATTTTGAGGAATCTCACACCGGCTGATGCAGGATCTGAGTTCACGTACATTCATGACTCACGATCGGCACGGCAAGAAGTTTGAGACCGAAATCTGTGCACGTTTCAAGGGATGATTTATGGCACTCGGTAGGATCGTGCATACTAAAGTTCCTTTGCTCACGCACTGCCCGTCCCGACACCCGCTCCTTGTTCCCCTCATCTGGTCGACACATTTTCCATGGTGAGCAGTACTTGTCTTTTCCATAAATCAAGCTCACCATCATTTGAGTGCCCATTGTTTTGCTTGCTATCTACATTTGAGTGGTAAGCCAGTTTGATGATATCTTTGTCGGTGTCTTCATAGTCCATGCACTAGCTCAACGCAGGGTGTTGTTTCGGGACGGTAGTCCAGGGAGACAGAGGCATGACTCGAAAGTGAGTTATTATTCACTCTCATATGAAATCACGTTAACAATCTATACTATCGCAGGCCAAAGCGAATCACTGCGTATAACGTACATGGTGGACCCATGCACCGAAGGAAGCCATCTGCGCATGTTCCGACAGGCTCCCATAGGTGCGAATAGACTTCTCACCTTGGATGCGACTGAGGCCATATTTCGTCACTGATTTTCTAACCTCCAGGCCCCCGCGGCGAGCGGCAACCATCGCCATTACAGCAAGATCTTCGTAGTCGACCGCAACGCTGCACGTTGCTGTCGACGAGCCGTCGTGGGTGCTCGATGTACCCCTGCATGCGCACACTCATCTTCGTGTTTTGCACCGTGGGTAAGTCCTTTCCATGACGGCCCTTGTTGACACTCCCATACTGACAGCCAATTTGTCGCCAGGTTTCCTGGAGTCTGAGCCCAGCGGCAAGCGTTGACGGCTGCTCGCAGGAAAAGGGTTCGTTGTTGATGGGGGCAGCTGGTGTCGATGCTGCACCCAGCGCCGTGTTCGCTCATTCCGTGCATTACCTGGCTATCCATGAGTCCTCGCGCAGCTCATCGTCATGATTTCGATGCTTACCGAGTCAATGTAGAGGCAGGACTGTCTTGGCTTGATTTTCTGTGCCCTAGGTCCCTGCCCCCATGTCTACACGCCTGCATTGGCATTGACAGGACTGGCACGGAAGTTGGGCGCAGCCCAACTGTTCGCGCTGTGACGTGCCCCGTATTTCGTTGCTGATCACGAGCGGCGGGGGTGGGGGAGGGATGTGAGACACCCACATTAGCGACGTACCTGTGTCGACGCAGACGGGACGAGCGTGACGTGCGCCAATTACAACCTGATGCCCGGTGAGTGTACACGATAACGTGTGTTGCCCGTACGTTACTTACCCCATCTTGTGCCATGTGCTGATTCCCATCTTGCAGGCCATGCCGCCAAGACGCGTACATCGCGACAGCACGTCGCTCGCTCCCCGCATCGTCGCACGGGGTTGGCACTCTCGGGAGCTCGTTTGACTTGCCGTCTGGCCACCGGCGCTGTCGCGTCCGTGCTGTTTATCGGTCTGTGGATGTCTGCATATCACGTTAGCTACCCGTCTCACACTGTCACACCTACAGGTCCGCCCGCAAGACCGAGCGCGCTAAGAAGCGGGGCGCGTCGGGAGGACATGAGGTGGTAGCGGGCGATATGTCTAGGACGAGGCAAAACAGGTGAAACGGTCGCATTAACGATGTACCTGTGTTGAGACAAGCGGGAAGAGCGCGATGCGTGCCGATAGTACACTGACATTCGGTTAGTATACACGATAACTGCATTGTTCGTGGGTTACTTACCCCATCTCGCACCTTGTACTGACTCCCGCCTTGCAGGCTACGTTCCTGAGGCGCATACGTCGCTGCGGCACATCGCTCGCAACCCGCATTGTTGTTCGGCAGTCGACTTCTTCGGGAGGTCGCTCGGGATGCCGTCTGGCTATCGCATGCAACAGCGCCGTCGCGCATGCGCCGCTCACCGGTCCATGGACATTGTGAGTCCTGCGCATCGTGCTAGCCACGCGTCTAACACGGTCATAGTTAAGACTTCACCTGCCGAGGCCGAGCGCAGTTAAAAGCAGGGCGTGTCGTGAATGCGGCAGCATGGGGCAGTGGGCGCAATGAACATGCGACATTGCTGATGCATCGCGTGCCCGTGTCCTTAGTTAGTTTTGATGCACGCTGTCTGGTGGGCACGGGCATCGGTGCATAAGAGGGCGGCTTACGAATGCCGGTGACGAGAATGTCGAGGACTGCGTGCGTGTTGGTTAGAGCGGCTCGGGGGATCGCGGGGATACGTACATGCAGGAAGCGCAAGTGAGAGTATGACTACAAAGTATATCAATGTGCACGTCGAAAACGAGTGAAGCGGGGAACACGTACAGGGGATGCTGACGGGCAACTTGGGCGGGGGCGGGGCGCCCGGCTCCAGGGAGCTCGTGAAGTCAAAGTTGAAGATCGATGCGGTGACAACGATGCTCGTGATGAGCGAGCCGAGCAGGATAGCAGCTAGTGGGATCTGCAGCGCTCGCCGTTGAGTGAGGATCTATGAAAAGAAAGCACGAAGCACAGACGAGGACGAAGTAGCTCCGACGCAGGATCTGCGATGTAGTGGTAAGCAAATAGAAGACTGCACAGAAATGAACCACGTACATGCCAGCATCGCCAGATCAAGAAGGCTTGTACCGGGGTGGCCATCAATGCCGTCTACTTGTCGATGAAGCAGCTTCATCCGCGCATTGAGGCCCGACTCACCACGATGCTCTGTATCCGCTCTGGCCACCCTGGGTCAATGCTCGCTATCTGTAGCACAAGCATAAACTCCCACTCCACCAATCAAAAGCCCAGAACACACGTACCCAGTCCCCGAAATTCCGCACGTATATCCGCCACCACGAGTAAAACGCCGCGCCGGTCTGGAAACTGCGCGCGCGCGCGCGCGTCAATGACGTCGTTATCTCGATATCTGAATCAGCGCGACACGCACAATGCGACGAGCGAGACGAACGCGACAAGCAACCGGATGAGCAGCGGCTCGCCGGGCGCAACGCGCGTCCAGAAGCGGACCGACTGCGAGACGAGGAAGCCCGTCTCGAGAGCCTGCACGAGCGTCTGCACCACGCCTGGCCCGAGGAAGTCCGCACGGTGCGCCTCGATGTTCGCNAGCGAGAACGCGTCCGCCATAGTGGCCGCGCGATGTCGGGGGAGCACGCTGGTGTGCACGGTGTGGGAGAAGCTGGAGAGGGCATGGAGGGAGCGTGCGTGCATAAGAGGGCGCTCGGCCGCCCCGTTAGGTTACATGAGAACGTAGCGCGCGTGAGATGCTGCAGCTCAGAGAAGCGGCGAGATGCAGCTCTATGTAAAGATATACGACATGGTGGAATCGAAGCTGCGCGTAGCGCGTTCCTACCCCGTCGAGAACTTTAATCTGATGGGCGTCCGTTGATCCACGGCTGGCGAGGCGGCGGCCGTGGATGCGACGCCGCTCTGCTAGTGCTGTAAAATCGCTGTGCTATCGCGGCGGCATGACAGTCAAGAGATGCAGACATGGGACCAGAGATGCAGACATGGGACCAGAGATGTCCACGCTGCTATGTGTTGCGGGGAAGCTAGTGTTCTCGTGACACTTGCAAGCCTTTCCGTCGATCGAGTCATTCAGCTCGTCAGCCCAATTCTGAGTGGTACTGGTGCCTATAAATCCCGTATGAGGGCCCAGGGCGCCCGGTGACCTGGCCATTCACGAAATTTAGCGGCATACCCCGAAATGCCGGTGCAGCCGACCTAGACTCCGTGGAACGTGAGCAAGGCGAAGGGGCGGCGAAGAGGCTCTACGAGATGGGGCCATAGGTACCCGAACTACGCGAGCTATGCGAGCTATGATTGACGTGCATGGACGACAATTGAACATTGGGGCACGGCTCCGACCATCGCATAACAGGAAGAAATTGTATGAGCCTGGCATCTTCTGACTAGGCGAGAGTCTCACCTATTTAATAGCTTATTTCTTGCCGACTGTAGCGCGAGAGCCGTCCAGTAACGAGGTTGCATCCTTGTGAAACGGTCAGGCTTACAAAGTGAGCAGCCAAATCAACAACCTGTCTGAAAGGGTTAAATGCGTCGCGAAGGTTGACTTCATACATACCGAGCAGACATCCGAAGAGTTCCTCGTTCCATGCCAAGTCTTTCGTGACTATTTCAGTCGCAGTTGTGGCGGCCTGACGAGGCATCTGACATTGGCACTGGGAACGTTCGATACAGCGATTCTCGCGTGGCCCGGACCCGTCTTCCAGCATTGTTCCGAGCGTCTGATGTCAGTGGGCTGGAACTCCAGTCCAAACGACCAGAGGATGGATTGAAGATGTGTATGGATGACAGTATACGAGCAACTCGTCATGACATACCAACTGCACAAGGCACGCGAACAGTGCAGGATAAGGCTGATGCACGAACTGCTGCGTTACCTCGGAAGGAGTGCACAGGTCGAGATGGAAGGCGGAGACCCGGGGCAAGCTTTACCCATGACAATGTTGTCAGTCGTGAGCATGTATAAAGGTCTGTCCTGAACAGGCTAGAATTAGTAGCCCTCGTGTACGAGGACGTCAGCACGAAGACACCGAACCGCAACTTTAAGCCATACGGGAAGAAAGTCGCGCACCGTCGAGGAGCCAAGCCTGCGACATGTCGGTGCTGAAGAGGCGCGATACAATAGATTCAAGCATTACGAAGACGCTGCGGAAACCAGTGATTGCCATCAGACTAAGACTTGCCTTGCGCCCGCTGACCTGGGCAACGTCGATGTCGAAGTCAAGCGTGCGCCGGGGCGCCCACGGATCCACAAGCGCCACGTGGGCGCCATGGCCAACCCTGGATCAAGGTTGGCGGAAATGCCTCCCAACAACACAAGCGGCCTTTCTCACAGCAGCACACGAATTCAGCTTTTACACCTTCTGTCAGCGAACACATAACAGTCCAATATTTGCATGGTGGGTCCGTGCTTTTACGCAAGCTTCAGCGTCAGAGAGTGTACGCCGGTGGATCCGGATATGGACTTCTGTCACCGCTCTCAGCATCATTATATTCTGTGCCGATGGGGCTATGCTTCAGGGCTTCAGGGTTATCGCGAGCGTTGGCTGGGCAGGCTGTTCAAGGCTTGGCAGATAAAATAACCTGGTGAGTACGCTTGTTCTCTAGATACGCGATCATACATACCCCACGATCTGAAGGTCAGCTTCATGTTATACCCGCTGTGCACACGCCTAACAACTCGCTTCCAGGATGTCACTCCTCACTCACATCCACGGCGCGGTGGTCAAAGCTCGCGGAAATGTACACGATGTAACCCACAAGACGAAAGCCTTCGCCGAGGACAAGAGGGTGCAGACCCAGTACGTCGATCTCGCCATCAAGTTCATTGGCGCGTCCGGCCTCCCGAAGATGGACGTAGTCGGCTCCGCCGATCCCTACTTCATCGCCAACATTGACGACCGTATCAAATTTGTGTACGTCGCGTCACCCTCCCAAGCAGATCGCTGTTCGATGCCGCGCACCGTAGATCGACGGTGCAAGTGAATACCCTCAAACCCGTCTGGAACGAGATGTGGTACATCAAGAACGTGCCGTCCCATGCGGATCTGACCGTCATGGTGATGGACAAAGATGCTGGTCCGACCGACGACTGTATCGGGCGATTCTCCATCTCCGTCAGCGCTGGAGCGAAGGAGGCTGAGATCGAAGGCTCCATCTTGAAGCGCACCAAAGGCACCTTCTGGCTGAACGTGAGATCAAAGCTCTAGTTTGAGCGCACCCACTCATCCCCGTGTTCTGTAGATCGATGTTAACTCGCCATCGCGGCCGGACGCGCCGCCCTACATCTTCGACGGCCCCGTCCGCTTCACGCGGCACTATTCCCCCACCGTCGGCCTCCTAACCAACCTTAACGACGAGCGGCTGTACTCTACATGGAAAATGTACCTCAAGGGCGTCCCGCTCTTCTTCGGCGACACCGTCCAAGGATGGAACAAGGACTACAAAGCCGCACAGTCGATCTTCGGCCCGGCCGGGCTCGCTTGCCATGCGCTCCAGCATCCAAGCAGCGCACCGCATGCTCTACGCGCGCACCACCCGCAACGGATTCGGCATTATCACGCAGCCGGCAGACGTCCTCGAGATCCTGCACGGCGGCGGCAAGGCGCAGCCGCAGGGCAGCCGCAGCACGTCCGAGCACCGCGTCAAGCCCGCCGTGTACACGTACGTCGTCACGACCGACGACCAGACCTTCCGCTTCTCGGAGACGGGCGCGGCGTTCTTCGTCGACTTTGCGTCGAAGCATGCCCTGCACGCGAACTGCCGCGAGGAAGTGTACTACAGCGGCGAGTTCCACCCGCGCCCGGAGGGCGGCTGGGCGAACTTCAACGACGGCATCGACGATGCGACTGTGCGGTGGGAGCTCGTCATCGACAACAACTCGGGGACGTACTCGCCCGACAAGGCGATGCTGCCGAAGCTGAAGGAGATGCTGGAGTACAATTTTCCCGGGTTTGCGATCTACGCGCTGGACCGCGAGGACCCGCAGCTTGTGGAGAGCAGAGAGGCGTGTCGCGCGTATGCTTTAAAGTATCGGGGTATCAAGCAGGAGGAGCTGCAACCGCACGCGGGCGCGGGCGAGGAGACGTTATCCCATCAGGCCCTTGTCAATGGGATGGCGCGTATGGATACCATGGGTTCTGAATGCGGGCTGTGAGGACACCTATTCGAGTTGCGGAATATATCTATCTACGCTGATTTTGATTATATTTACCTATACTTGCTTCTTACTCTTTTGGCTTTCGGCGACATTCGCAGCACAATTAGGAACCACATAGCAACAGTGCAGTCAGTATATTCCTTCATGAAGGGTATGTCGACGACTAAATGCTACAAGCGGCATGCATGGGGATATTAGTGTACATCAACTTCGTTCGTCCGGCGATCTGTTCAGAAACAACTGCGCGTCAGCCTGAGAACACAATCTAACCAAGCAATGGCAAAATCGTCCGCTATCGATGTCGAGGGCAGCGTGAGGCTGTTCGAGCTGCCGCTGGGCTGCAGCTCCGTGCTCTGGATCCGCAGGTCCGTCGGCTGGTTCAGGTGCCGCTTCGAGCGCATGCGCACGGGCTTTGAGCGTGGTTCGGGAACAGGGGACGAGTCTGAGGTCTCGTCCATCTGCAGAGCCGGCGGGACGCGCTTGCGCGACAGCTTTCTCGAGTGAGGGGGTGGCTCCGCGACCGGAAGGTCCGGCTGGCTGACGACCACGGATCCACGCGGAAATTCGACCCCCGAGATCCCGAGCGAGTTGAGGGCGGATGGAGGAGTCCGCGGTGGNGGNGAGGACGGGAGGGTGTTGGGTGAATCCGGGATGTCGAATCGGCCCCAGTCATGGCGGGTACGGACATCCGGGACGCTGTGCGCGGCCGGTCCAGTACGGCGTACTGCGTGGTAGGATACTTGCGGTAGCCCACCGCTGTTCCTATCCGATGTCGACGACTGCGATGTCGGCCGCGACTGCGACGTCCGGTACATAGGCGCCATGGGCGATACCGAGCGTCTATTCAACGGGACAAACCTGCTCTCGCTAACATCCGAGTCGACGTCAGATCGAGTGTCCGATCTCATATGCCGTCCAGAGATCGCAGACGAAAGCGATAGCTGGGAATCTCTGGGTCTAATACGAGGAATGTTCCTCATAAGATCCGACGAGTCACGATGACGAGCACCAGGAGAGCTTGTGGCGGAGCCTGTCGGAGAGGGGACGTGGCTTCCTGTAATCAAGGTCGATGAACTCAGCAATAGTGGGCGTGGTCCGCTTTTAGGCTTGGAAGCAGCGGGCTGCCGCCCGGCGAGAGAGGCGATCGATTCGCGGATACCTTTTCTAGAGGGCGTGGGTAACGGACTCGACTGAGGTGTATGTGGCGATGGTATCAGGGTATCTTCGTGGAGCTGCGGAAGCCACGAATCTCGCGGACGCTTGAAGAAAGCAGGCATTGGCGGCGGCTCGTAGTCGCTGTTGGGCTCGGACGGGGATAATGATATCCTAGGACCAGGTGCCGGCGAGCTGCGGGCACTCATTGGCGGACTCGTCACGTCCGACTTGACACTGCCAGACGAAGCGTTCCCAACTCTGCGACTGTTCCAAGCATCCATGGCCATGATCCTCCAGTTCGTGCCCACTTTCGCGAGCGCGGCCGCGGTATCCGAGTCCTTCAACTTTTCCGCATAGCTCAGGATTGAGGTCGAAGGTCCGGGAGATAATAGACCTTTCGCAGTGGTTTCTGCCGTCTCATCTATCGAAGACGGAGGGGGAGGCAGATTCGGCAGCGGAGACAAGGGTGATAGAGGGGACACTGGTGAAGCGGACACAGGCGAAGGCGGCGCGTCCATTGCGCTTTGATTCGTGATGCCTCTCCAGACTGCCCTGCCAAACGAGACGTAATCGTCGATCCTTGCTGCGTCGGCGCGGCAGCGGGCGTCTTCTCATCGTCACTGGACTCCTCTTCTGCGGTAGACTCTTCCTCGTCCGAAGATTCGGGAGAAGGAGCCGTGTTAGTGAACCCTCGGCCAAGCGTGTCCCGAATACGTGATCCAAGTCCAACGGATGGAGTCGTTGGTTTAGCTGGTTGCACCTGCATGATACGTCTTTGCGCGAGCTCACTTGCAATCTGTATGATGCTTTCGATGCCGCCAGCGGCCTGCACGGAATAATCTTGAAGCAGTGCCATGCCTTCTACAAAAGCGTTATCGAGCTGGGTACCGAATGCTGGCGAGACGGGTGAGTTCAAATTGTCCTCATTCCAGAGTCCTTGAGGGAAACGTCCGGGCTTTCCGAGGCTAGAGAAAGACGAATAAGTACAGCGAATCTAATTTGAGTGGCGATCACATACCACAGAATGGGTCTTCGAGCTAAAATCAACATACTTGTGCAGACGTCGACGAGGTGATCGAGCTTCGGGCATGAGTCGGGCGTTGTCATCGGGTAGGAGAAGATGGCATCCCAAGCCATAAGGACAGCTTGAACAGGCAGAGTATGCGTGAGAATAGGAGCCAGCCATCGGCTACACCCAAGATGGTCAGGCAGAGTTGCACGTAGGGAGGAAACTACGCACTAAGAATAATGCGGCAGCGCAGGATCAAGGCCCTTGGCACTCTATTGAGAAGTAAGCGGCGGCAGCTTTTTTTACATAGACAGCTACTGACCATGTCTTCGAAAAGATCAGGATCGGCCCATTGCAGCCGTTGACTCAGAGCTCGCATCCACTTGGTGCTGCCCTGATCGTCTTCGAGTTCGGCAAACTCGCTGACCACGGCCTCGAAGACCCAGAAGGTATCCGCTTCCACATGCGCTAGATCTAGCGGCTCTATTTCTTGATTAAGGACGGAATACAGGGGTATCAGAATGGATGCCAGATGGGGTGATTTGTGGGCTGGATTCAGACGCGAATGGATGTATAATATGCGAGTCAGCGCCGAAGCATGCAGAGGATGTGCGCCTCCGGTGTGCAGAGTCTGCAGTTTCGGTACTTTACCGTTCTTCTCCTGGAACTCCGGCATCGACGACCCCACATCATCTTCCAGGCGAATTTCAGGGATGTCTGGCAGTGGGTGTTCGGCGCCACGCGACCGAATGCCAAGCAGGCGTGAGTCCAGAACGCATGCGAATTCAATTTTGATTTCATCGGGGGCGGAGTCATCAAAAGGGCACAAAGGCGCTGCCTCAGGTTCCTCCTCTAATCCGGCGAAGAGTTTGGGGGGTATTCGAAAGAGATCTTTGACAGCATCCTCAAGCGATGCATCCAGTGGCGAAAGGGGGTCTGTCGGAGGGTCTAGTTTGGAAAATGGCTCCAACAAACGGCGTACAAGGTCCTTTCGAAAGATATCAACAAGGGGAAAGTACATAGACGAAGGTAAACCAACATAATAAGTCTTCCTGTGCTCATGAGTATCAGTTTCCCATGACATCTTCGACGCCGGCAGTGTGCCAAGCAGGAGTCTAGTTCTGTGTTAGGCAGTGCAATCTTTCCCTTTCGTGACAAGCGTGCTTACCTCCATGTGCGTGGTCGAAACCAGCTGGGGGTATCGGGGATGCCTGAAATAGTCTGTTAATTCTATTTTTTCAGATCTCATGAATGAACGCACCGTGAGCACAGACTTTGCGTAAACGTGGCATATCAACAGGCGTACCATTAGATCCATCAAGGATTTCGGATATGATATTCAGACTGTTGGATGATCAGTGCTATTCAGTAGGAGCTGATAGCTGGACCCACATGTCATCTGGAAGCAATTCGGGCCTCCATCTATAACCGTAGGTCTTCGCGACATCAGCGAGATAGCGATTCATTTCAGCAACAGAGGCAGGGGGCATAGACAGGGCTCGAACGATCTGAGAACAGTTAAGAAAGAGTTCTCAGCGCAGAATGTGGATTCAAACCTGGGGGGAAACATAGCCATCACGGTTTGTGATAGATGAATGAACGAATGCAGATCCAAAGCGATGCCCTAGAAGATCGCGGACACCGTAAAGGTCTCACATCTGGGATAAGACACACTGCAAAGGGCTTTGAGCTGAAGAAATACCTTTGAACTCGTCTCGCTGCGCTGCATACACAATGCTCGCTGCGGCCTCAACGACGGCGGGGCTCGGAAATTCGCTGCCCGTCTCACTAGAGTTAGACCAGGTAACGAAATGAGAGGCCACTGCATCACACCTGTCCAGGTCACTAAACCGCTCGAGCAACACCCCAATCTGCATCTCTAACATCTCGGACAGATGACCCATGACGTCGTCGTGAATGAGCTTTTGGGCCTTGGCACGCGCTATCCCGACGTTGCCCTGCTGAAGCAGCGTTGTGATGTCTCTTCCAGTGACTTGTGCTTGAGCATCTTTCCTGTCCCTGGCGTATCCCAGCCGTTGAGCCGCAACTCTGAGTTGGACCTGCATGGGAAGAGCGCGGGTGAGAAATTGGCTGCCGCGTCTTAAAGTGCATTGAACAAACCTTGACGTTTGCTGCGTCCCAGTCTGTCAGCATATTGTCCCTACAATCAAGTGAATGGATATGGACAACGTCGGCGGTCTAGAGGTATGTGCATGAGGGTTTGAACGAAGGCTATGAAGAGGCTTCTGGCAATTGTTCAATTGCTTTCCACGGCGAGCCCTTGCCGGCGTGACTTGGACCCCCGCCACTGCCAGCACCGCCGCTAATACTTGCCAACGCGGTGCAGCCCGCAACGTTACGTTCGACGTTCAACAGTCAAGTTGACGGGGAGTAAACGTTTGATCATTCGTGTTGTACCATGACTGACATGCTGCGCAGAAGATGTTTATTGTTTCCCAGTCTCCCATGGGCAGAGTCGATCTTTGATCATCTCAAAATGCATCCACTTAGACTGGTGACCAGTCTCTAGTAAACGACGAGCCGGGGGAGATTGTGTATAGCGCATCCACTACCGTTAGAAGAGAGTTCACGTCTCTAGCTTACAATCGTAAGATCGACATAACCAGAGCAAATACTTATGCTAACATAGCACTCCCGGCTAATCGAACAGCTTCCCTCCATCTAATATCACAGTTTGTCCTGAGCGCTGTTCAGCTTATGGAAACATTAGCACAGGCGAAAGCAAGCATACCTGTCAGAAATTGTGACTGGGGCGATGCCACATAGGAAACAAAATGGGCGATGTCGTCCGGGTATCCAGTACGCGCACCGGGAAGGTCGAGGATCTGTCATGCCATGTGCATCAACTATCAAACTGATTGTTGAAGCGCGGTGGACGTACGACTTTCAGCTGTTCAGCACCGTTGACGCCGCCTTGATTGACTGGCGAACGAAGGTCTGTTCCTGTCTGTTCCTGAAAGCGAGATATGTGGTCTCCGACTTACTCATAGGAGTCTCTATGACACCGGGAGCATAGGCGTTGACAGTGACATTGTGCTCAGCAAGCTCGAGAGCTACATAGAAGCGCAGCAGGGATCAGTCATGAAACCCGGCAGGCAGACGTCGTACTCGCCAGCGCATTGCGTCAATCCCCTGACTACGAATTCCGACGCACAGTACGCGCTCAGATTCTTGAATCCTATGCTCCGTCCTCAACTGACTGTGAACCGATATAGCATTTGACACGCACCTTTCTTCCCGCAGAACGAGGATGCACCTGAGCCCATGGTCGGTTAAATCATGTCGCACGCTTGAACGCAGAGACCTACCGATAATCCGTCCCCCCTGCCCTTGGCTTATCATCTGCCGAGCCGCGTACTTATAACAAAGCATAACGCCCTCGACATTGACCGCGATCAGATTCTGCCAGTTCTTCAACGGCACTGTGCGAAGAAAGGTTTAGAGGTGCCATGCAGGCAGAGACAAATATGAACGCACTGTTCACGATGGATGGACCCTTCGGACCCACACCGCCATGTCCGACGCCTGCATTTGCAACCATTCGCCGGCCCAGGTGAGCGATGAAGCTGCTGTCTGCGGTGCCATAAGTAGCTCACCACATCGAGACGTCCTAGTTGCTGCACGGTCTTGGCGACCATGCTCTCGACAGCTTCCTCGGACGTGACATCCGCAGGGACAGCTATCGCCTGCCGGCCCAGCGCCTGGACCTCGACTACGAGTTTAGCTATGTTTTCGGTCTGAGGCTCGATGTCGTTGACGCGACGTCGAGGCCATCCGCTGCGAGACGGAGCGCGATGGCGCGTCCAATGCCTTGGGCGCCGCCGGTGACGAGTGTGACTCGGGTATATGTGGTTTGAGACATGGTGTAAGAAAATAGGAATGGGCTCAGATTCTCCCTGGACATGGAGGCCAGAGGTGCGCGTATTTATAGCGCAGGACAAACAATTCTGCACCCATAACCGGGTCAGTAAAGTGAGATGTTAATTGCATTAGATGGTCACATGGATATCGGAAAAGACGTGAAGAGGCAAGAGTTCCATTTCACGATCGATATGCTTCATGGTCACATGTTTCTTGCACAATAGCATGTAGGCCCGCTATACGAACATGAAGCTGGACGGAAGACCCGGAGATGACTCGGTGATTCCCGCATGGGCATTGAGCACTATGGCCATTGGTCCCAAGTACTGAGACCACAGTTGCGATTAGTGGTTCCCAAGCCGCCGTATAGCAAGCCCGGCTGGCGAGACTCTCGTAAGTGGGCTTTGCGTTTTGTGTGTGGCGGTGTGAGGTGTAGGTGGGAGCCGCAAGCAAGCTCGGAGATCCGGCATGTAAGCCTTTCATACATGCCTCATATGACCTGGTAAATACGATAAGGCGCTGTCCTCCGGGAAAAGGACATCCAGCGGTAGAGGTTACTGAGATTTCACGCCGCATCAAAATTGAACACCTCAAAGCACCGAAGACCATGCTTACCTTAGGAAATACGAGCCTCCCGACCGGCTTACTGTTTTAAAACTTGCCGCGAACGAAATCTGACAATGACATGATGATATTGTGTATATAAGAAGGATAGCACAGTGGGATGCAAGGCAAAACGTAGAAGACTACAAGCGTACACAGTCAGAGACGAACGAGGGTTGTCGCAGCTGTCAGGCATCGGACGTCGCATTGGCTAGACGGTCATACAGTAACTTGATGATGTGAGGAAAGGTCTTAACACAGGTGTACCGGCTAATCGAACAATTTCCCTCCATGTAATATCACTGACTGGCCTGAGTGCCTCCCTTCAGCTACAGAACGGACAGTTGAAAGCAAAGTATACCTGTCATAAAATGCGACTGAGGTGACGCCGCATAAGAAACAAAGTGGGCGATGTCGTCTGGATATCCAGTACGCGTGCCAGCGAGGTCAAGAGCCTATCATCATACCTATCGGCTATTTGGCTGACGGTTGACGCGCAGTGAACGTACCTCCTTCAGCTTTTCCACACCTTCAGCACCAGCGACGGTGCCTTGATTGGCTGACGAACGAAGCTTAGTTACTGACATCGAGAATAGATGGACGAACGTAGGTGTTCAGTTCATCCGACGTTACCGTCGTGACTATTAGACACAGTACATACGCGTTCGTCGTGTCTATTAGACAGGCACTCGTTAGCCCTCATACCGTCGTAGCCGTCAGTGTTACGCTCGTGTATGTAACACGCCTGACTATTACTACAGTGTATATTACACTAATAATAAAAATATTCATGTGTGTTCTAGACATGTAGTACAATATGATAGATATGGAATTCTACCACTTTGTTCGAGCATGAATAGGTCTCCGAGAGCAGTTCACTGAGCAAAGTGAGGATAGTGCCGATTGTGGCGTAAACTTTCGGGGTCCTTGATTTTCATGTGGTACCACTGGGGAGTTGGATTTGGGCGCTCAGGTTCCGGACGCCCCTTGATTGCACTACGTAGATACGTCGATTACAATCCTTGCATCCGTGCGAGCTACAGTTTCCAAATGGTATGACAATAGCATAGAGGGTAAATTCGGTAAAATCTCGGCGCTCCAAAGCTCTGCCGTATTCCATCTTTTCAGCATCGGGTCTGCAGCGCCTCGGAATCCATGTACGACCGGTCGGTCCGGTCTCATGATGTCTCCCAATCCTTCAGCCAAGTCCACCAAGACGAAGTCGGCCTAACATCGAGATCAGACTGTGCGGTAGCGTATAGTTAACAATTATTCTGTGGTATATTCATCAAGAACATAGCGAAGCCATGCAATGTCTGGAGTCACGGGAGTACCACTCACATCACCTAGATGCTGCGTGGTAAATGCAAAATCAATAAGAATCACCCCCAGAGCTTCATCAGGCGCATCCGAAATCCGCGGGCAAAGCACCTGGTCAAGGTGCCAGTCTGGCTCCGCTATTCCCGCAAACTTGAGAGCCCGTATTGCGTGGCGGAGTCGCGTGAGCTAGATGAAAGCATCAAGCTCAGCGCTGCAATTAAACTGCAAGACGGAAGGCTGACGAAGTTGGCTTGTGCTTCGCGAGAAAGACTGGGAATGCCACTCCTAGATAATGAAGGTGCATCAATGGCCTCCATCAAAAAGCCTAACACTTCCCAGCCATCTGGAAGAGTGAACTAGAGACATCCTGCATGAGTACAATAGGTATGAAGGACCACAGACAACTCACGACATGGAATCCATAACAATGCGGAATGACACATCCCTGTAGATATGCAACGCGGTCGTATGCAGCTTCCTCGCACCGCATCATATCCTCCGCAAAATTCAAATCCAGCAATCGATGGGCTGGGTTGCCCGTGCTAAAATCAACGTGCTCAAAGTCTGGAGTGGGAAAGAACCGCTCGTCGAATAGCTTGAGGCAGAGAGTGTGAGAACTTCCTGCAATATGTCCAAGGAACACCTGCGAAAACGTGTTGGAGCTCGCCCGGCAGATATCTGATATCTCGAAAGATAGCTCAGCTGACGAGGCCATGAGCACATCGACATTGTCATTCCTAGGCCGAAAGAACTGCTTCACGCTATTCAGCGTCTCAGGAGGTACGGAATGGCTGGGGTAAGGAGATCTCCATGGTAGAAAACGACGGCTAAATCCGTCTCGTTCAAGAGCAAGAACGTCCCCTTGTCGTAAGGGCTTAGCCATCAGCCTGCTGATGCGCTTCCACTCGCAAAACATCCACCACTCCTGCGATGAACGCTGCATCGAGAAGAGATCAAAGTCACAGAAATGTCGCCGAGTCAGCAAAGTGGGTGCCAGTTCCTCGTGGGAGCGCGCCGGCGGAAGAGCCCCAAGTACGACGTGCATAGTGGAAGCTCCGTGAAGACCCGATTTTCGTGCAATGTGATATGCGAACATGGCCAGCGTCAGTCGAATGGGAATTTTGGTGGTTGACACCGCTTCTGCGACGAGTTGCTCGGGTAGTAATTCAAATGTGCCTCTGCGTGTCTCGTTGAATACAGCCGACGTGATCCCGTCCGTGATCATCCCATATGGGCAATGCACTTGTTGGCTTCGCGCCAAATAAGGCTTTGATCGCCCAATGCACAATAGGAGGTGCTTTCAACTTAACCGGGTCAGGTGGTGGAAAATGCTGAGGGCGAATGATGCCGGGTTGCTGTAAAAGATGTCAGCGCTCATACTTAAATTACAAAATGTTGAGAATAATACCAGAAAGATGGCAATTTCGAAACATTTTTTGTGAATTCTAGCATTGAAAGTTTCTTTGGGTCTGCACCATTCTCGGGTGTCATCGTCAAAATCGTTCATCGCAATGGTCGCAATCCGCATGTGTCCTGGAATCAAATTAAGAACAGCGTGGGTTGTTCAGGAGAGTGCCTAATCACCACGCTCAACGTCAGTTATGTACGCCCGCAAAGGGGGCAAGCTCAGCATGGGATCGAATAAATCTCTATACAGGACCTCAAGCACCGGCCCAAGATATCGCTCTTGTATCGTATCCCATCTGCTATCACTGTGGCCTGGGTCAGCTTCAATTATCCCAAGATATTTGAGGAGTATGCATACCTTGCTGGGGAGTCACTGCCATTTGAGGCCTTGACTTCGATGGTGAGATACTTGTAACGTCGGAGAAGATTCTCCACCGATGAGAGTTGTGGGTTTACCCCGCTTGGCCATGGAAATACCCAAAAGTCAGAATTGGTGCAATCACAGTGTTCCGAAGTGGAGTCATTCGCATCACTTATTGGTCCAAGTTCGATGGAAATTTCAAGTTTAAGAAAGTGTTCTGGAGACAGCGTTGGCATCCTGAGGTAGTACAGTACGAGGGATAGTCAAGTAGTAACGGCCCCTGGGCCTTCACAGTGGTGCACACTAGAAAATATTATACTTATTGTGACGGGTGGTCCGGGGTGGGCCAGGACCCCTGATAACTCACCAAGAGGTCCGATCCCAAATCTGCGGTTTTTTGGGGTCCTCACGTGACGAAATTTGGGGATTTGCACCGGACCTCCTGGCAAAAGGTCAAATTTCGGGGCTCACATGCATGAGACCTCTGTACAGCGTAAAATCGATTTGTAGTCTCCCAGAGATAGTTTTAGATCAAAGATGTTGTACTATATGTATGTAATGATGTTCTCGACCACGCTCGAAGGATAAGTTACGAAGTCCACGTCAGCAGGCCTCCGCCGACGTTGTCTGGGAGTGCGGGGCGAAGCCCGCGCGAGCCCTGCGCCAGAAAGTGAGTACTTAGTGTGATATTAGCCGCGTAAATTCAGTGCTCACCAGGCTTCTCAAAAACAGGTTTTTGTCGGCCGAATTTCCAAGGTTCTGAGGCCTGCGCCGAGCGGCAGGCATGATCAAAGGATAAAGCTACGAAGTCCGCGTCAGCGGGCCTCCGTTGACGTCGTCTGCGAGCGATGGGCGCAGCCCATCGCGAGATCTGCATCAAAATGTAAGTTTGCACTGCGAGATTAGTCTGGCGACACCCGTACTCACCTGGAAGTCAGCATTCGTTGTCAACGGAAACCCGCTGACATGGCCGACACGATTGTGCGGTCCGCTGTGGTAATGTCTGGAGGCGGGGATGAATGACAGCTGAGGCGAAGTAAGTGAGTGCTTTCAACTACTTACGACCGCGGAGTGCTCACCTCGTTGTGTGTCCTCAGATGCGTCCGTGCTTGCACGTTCGCGACCACGCGTGACTTGCTCTCGACTGCTCCATCGTCCTCCGCGCCAGATACCGCTCATGCGCGAGCCACTCAAATGTGTTGCCTTGCAGCACCTCGCCGACCGCCCGTGGTGCCGAAGGGCATCATCGTCAAGTTAGCGACTGTGGAGAGGTCGCTGCCCTATGTACATGCGCTGCGGCCCATCCTCCCATCGAGATCACTCTCGTGCGCCGATTTTGGAACAGCCTGTCATCTACTCAGCATCCGCTCTCGTCCTCTATACGGCTGGGTCACTGGGTCTGTGCGCCCGCTCTCCGCATGCCGATCTCGCCGTTATGTGGTCGCGTCCATCGTCTTCCCATCGCGTCTCCCACCCTGTCGCCTTCATTGCGTTCCAGACACGGGCGACGCTGCCCGTGCCTTTTCAAAGCTCCCAGCTGCTGCAGGACTGGCATTCGTCGTAGGTTCCGAGTCCAGAGCACTCACGGCGTGCTGAATCGGACGTTCTGCATCTCGGTAAGTGTCTGACATGGACAAAATCGCGTGCGTATACTCACTTTTTGTGTTTCGCAGCGCGCCGCATCCCCCCGCTTCCACGTCTCCCGTTTCCCTCATTCCCGCCCGATAGGTCCTCGGAACACGCTTGCGCTGTCGCCGGGAACCCGAAATCCGGGGCGCGGACTCCCGTTCTGAGAATGCGACGCAAGGGCGTCATCGTCAAGTACCTGCGGAAGGGGCCACTCGTCAGTGTCACTGCGCGTGTAGACATCGAAGACTGGCGTACCGCCTTTCGTGATTCTGCCCCTTGTCCGGCTTCCGTTTCCCTCCGTTTCCACGCAAGCTGTTTCTCCCGCGATTCATCGCCCGAGCTCTCGCGCGGGGTCTTCCTGAGACGTCAAGAACGCGCCTTCTCCCGAGGGCGTCATCGTCAAGTTACCGATGCACCATGGGGCAGATTTCTGCGCATATGGCGCTCTCGTCGCCTTCCAAGGGGACGCGCGCAGTGGTGCGTTACTCTGCAAGTCGGTAAGCGTTTGAGAGGTCCAGATTCGTGCGCAAACTCACCTTTCGCGTTTCACAGCATTTCCGATGTCCCCGTCGCCTGTCCCCGCCGTCTGCATCTCTACGCCGCGCGTCGGTCCTGAGGGCATCATCGTCAAGTTTGACGTGCGCGCTGCCTCGTCTTCGCACGCTGGGCGCTCGTTCCGTCGTGTCGGGTGCGTTTTCGCGCGGGAAGGCGGCAGGGGTTCGTTCGACAGCGTTGGTCGGATGGCGGGAGGCAGTCGTCCTGTCGTGGGACGCTCGCGAGTGCTGTCCCCGCCTTGGTCCGAGGATGCCGTTGACACGTCCGGCTGCACGCTGTCTCTCCCTGCGCTGGCGTCTACCGCATCGTTCGGATGACAGTGCCCCCGCCGCGTACCGCGCTCGCGTCCAGGGCACACTTTCCGCGCATTCCGCGTCATCTTCGTGCGGACTGCCGCGCGTGGACAACGCGCTCTGGCGGGCTCCTCCCCTCGACCCCCCACTTCTGCACTCTTCGTCGCAGACTGGGCATCCGAGTGTGGATTGCGTCGGACTTGGCGTTTGGAGCGTATTTACGGCGCAAGGCTCGTCGCAGGCTGATCCTGGCGACTGCACGTTTCAGCGTGGCCCTGCGTTCGTGCCGGACTTGCGGACAACTCGGTCGCGCACGAGAGCGTCATCGTCAAGTTATCGGGCGGGCTGCGGTGCATATCTGGGCGGATTTTCAAGGTTGTGGGGACAAGGAGGGGGCCGTTGTGTGGCGTCGTCGGCGTACGAGCGCGAAAACGCAGGGGGAGACTGAAAAAAGCAGGGAAGGGGAGTCAGTTGAGAGGACAGAGAGTCCAGTGCAGAAAACGACCAAGTCGAGCGTACAAAGGGCACTAGATACTAGAAAAATGACCAAGTCGAACACACAAAGGGCCCCCTTGGTGCTCTAGTAGATAGAAAGACGACTAAGTCTCACAGTTTCCCTCGGTGTGATTCGCAGTCCAGTTCTCGGGCGCGGGCAGCGAAGCGAGATAGACGATCCCACAAGCCGAGTGAGAGAGACGACGAGGGAGAGAAAGACGGAGGCAGAGACGCGATCGGGATCTCGATCGCGACATGCCTGCGATCGATCGCGTGTACCGCGTCAGCTTGATCAGGCACGCAGGGCCTGATTGCAGACTTGCCTCCCACCGGCGGCGCTCCTTCGCACAGCCATGTCTGCATCCAAGCCGCCTCCAGCAGACCAAGAGCACGAGCCCTTGCTTGCATCGCACAAACCGCCGAGTTACCACGAGACGCCAGTGGAAGGTGAACTGGCGACGGTGGTGGACGTAATCCCAGCAGAATTCGAG